>JBAMJR010000017.1:2920000-3097500 GCA_038501785.1 Myoxocephalus aenaeus
TCAGGTAGGGAGGGGACTGAGAGTTGGCTGTGGGGGTTTGGATGGCATCGGGAGACAGTTGGCAAGCGCAGGGTGCCAGGTTTTGATCACTCTATTGGCCGGTAAAGACAGCACAGAGGCTCAGTGGTCAGTGCTGGCGCCTCACAGCAAGAAAAGCGCTGCATTTGGATCTTGGCCCTTTTACATGTGACGACCTCTCTGCTGAAAAGTATTCTGGTCCGTGACTTTGGCCTTAGAAGTACAGGTGGTGCTCAGGTGAAACTAGGGTGTCCCAAGCAGTGACGATGACTCAAATTGGAATAAATGACAAATGTCTTCAACTTTAACCGTGTACAGCAAAGTGAAATATAAAATCAACATTTATGTTTAGTGAATGTAAACATCATTGAGATCTACAAAAGGTTAATGAAATACAATTACTTATTTTTTCAGAATTCCTCATAAAACTATTAACTGTCCCTTGAGAGTGACAGTTGGCTGAAGTATCTGGTCATAGTACCAGGACACATTTGGCAGAGTAGTGCAGCCGTGCGTTGATAGTTGGCAAAAGGAAGCCAGCAGGTTTTGGTCACAAGCTGACCATCTGCTTTGTTCTGGATTCATTAGCATTGCATCACTAGACACAAGCAGAGCTGAAGCTTCCTCGTTTGACGTTTATTTATAAATAACAGTGTGATCAGTAGCTGTGTGTATACGTTTGACTGCTGTAACTAAACTTCATCCATCAGTGAACCTTGTTGTGAAAGGATGTTAACAAGCATACATACATCACTAAAAAAAACAAAAAGACATTAATGACATTGTTTCTTCTACGTGCATGCAACTCTCTCAGGTTAAGTGTTTGTAGACATCCAAAACGTCAGTACGACGATGGTCGCCCTTAGCTCGAACAAGAACATACAGACTTGAAGACACGAATCTTTCACTTTTGCATCTTAACTGCCTCCTTCTCTGTTTCTTCTCTTCTGGGCTTTGTGAACATGTGCTTTGACAATGTTTTGAGGGTCTTTTTCCTTCTCGAAATTACACACATTGAAACCAAGATTTAAGATTTTTTTTAAACACCGACTAAACTGTTTTAGCTGTGTTTCATCGCTGAGCCATTTTGCAAAAACATGTTATCAAAATGTCAACAGGTTGAATTTAATCGAGCGTTATCAAGCAGAAAGAAGTAATCTGTGTAAAAACTGTAGATTAATATTCATGCCTATTTATTTCTTTGGATTACAAAGAGGAGTCTGGTAGGTAGCATAAATAGCAATAGCCACAAGAGGCTCAAACTTCAACTGGAAAACTGAGAAAACGTCCGACAAAGATAAAGATAGCCCCACTATTAAAATATATAGTTTTCTCACACTTTCTGACACTGTCCTCCCCCACCAAAACTCACTCTTCCCCCCTCCCCTTCTTTCATGCTCCAAGCGCTGATGTGATGAGATTCTTTTTTTTTTTTTCACCAGTTTTCTCATTGAGGCCACGCTAGTGATTGCGCCTCTACTCAACATTGTATGCATGGCAAAACCCAGATCCCCTGATCAATAATCTGTGTAGTAAAACTCACACAAGAGCAATACAAAAAACTCTGGCTCTGAATGGGATTATTGACTGCTGTACTACTGCAAATATGTCAAACGGGAAGTCAGTATTGGCAAAATGAGCATCAAGACGATGGTTTTTAGGATTTTCTATGTATTTCACTCTATATCACTGCTTCACAAGGATACATTTTTTAATCGCATAGTTTTTCATTATATGGTAATTCCTTAATTATGATTAATAACGTTTTCTAATCTAATCTAATCTAATTCAGAAAGTGAGCTGGACCTTAACACAGCAAACCAAACATTTCTTGCTAACTTTCCCTGAACTCCTGTTCACACCTGAGCAAAAAGATCAGCAATGTCCACATCTCAGTGAAATGCACACCGGTGAAAGGAAGGTCGGATTTCAGCAACAACAAAAGTTACTCACAGACAATGTGAAAGGATCAGCGGTTTGCGAGTGTGCTTTTTTTGCGCAGCATATGAAGGCAGTCTTTGTGTGTAAATTGTGTGTACCTTGCTGTCCAGTTTTTTCATAGTGACGAGGTCCAGAGACTTGAGGGAGTGTCCTGTCGGGGCGATGAAATAAAGGCAGATGTGGATCCTGGTGTCGTGGTAGTTAAACAGCGAGCGCTTGATCTTCAGCTCTTCCTGGAGATAGTTTTCAAACTCGGTGTCGATGTAGTCAACGATGGGCTTGTAACTGTGGAGACAGCCAAAGATAAACTGTCATGATTTATGTCCGTGGGTAAAAGCATACATATTTGTCTTTCTTATTCATGCGTTTGTAATGAATGTGAAAGGAAGTATGGACTTGTCACTGGGGAAATGAACCAAGCCAGTTATGTTTTCAGTAACTCTGCGATCTGATTCAATGCCAAGATCTCAGCTCGGAGGTGTACAGCTGAGCAATGCATTAAATGTGTGCTCGGCTTCTGGGAGTCTGATTGAAACAAAATCACAGAGGAGGCAAAACATCCCGTCCTCTCTCGCAGCGCTCTGAAGGTCTTTGTAGCCTACAGTGTCACCAGTGGATCAAACATCAACGTTTTGTAGTTTTTTAAGTTTATTTGAGGCGGCAACTTTATCTCATTTAGAGAGGTGAGAATGAAACTATTAGCAGCCAGACGCATATTTAATAAACTGTATCATAGCCATAGATACAAGTCTCACGGGCATCCTTTAGTTCTCACATCACTTGGCATTTGTTACTACATATCCGCTGTTGTGATAACCCTGTAACACCTCCACCAGCCCCTCCTTGTATTTATGCCTCAAGAAAAAAAACAGATGTGCATTGCTTATATTGTGTTGCTATATTTGGGCCCAACACGACCACCTTAGCCTCATTGTAGCAGAGGGTACCTCTGCTATCCCGTTTTACTCTAACTGGCAAGACAATTGTCAAATTGAGCAACGTCGTACGTCTGAAACCCCTGCTACAATTAACATCACATCAGTCACAGGGAACCCCTGATGCTTCAGAGTGACTGAAGTTTGACCCACATGATCAAATCTAGTGCCACTCTGAGCCAACGACAAGAAACGAGCATAAAAGTTCGGTTTGAGGAGACTGATCTTTAGATTGGATAGCCAGCTGTTTCTTTGTGAGCTGGTGCTAGTTAGTGGAAACAATTGCTTAATTTAATCGCAGTCTTTCCACATTTTACAGCTCAGAGTGAGACATAAGTCTTAATATATTCTACATCCTCAGCCAGCACCGTGTTTACAGTCGTCTGTCCTCTCCCGTCACATCTCTCTTCAATCTTCTCTGAGGAATGCACCGACTCTGACCTTTTGAGGCTCTCTCAGTGTGCATTTACAGTCCACTGCAGGGTCCGTCCTTCAGCATGTTGGTTTATACGGCCTTCAGAGAAAGCTGCTATCAAAGGGCGTGAGAGTGCTGCTGGCTGGCTAGGTCACAACAAGAACAGTGCATTCCACAGCTGCATGTTAGAAGGAAAAAAAAAGATCTGCTATTTCCTCTTTATTGCTGTCTCTCCTCGTTTTATTTCCATCCTACAGGGGAAAACCCAATCCCAGACTGATATCAGTTTGGGTCTGTTTCTCTCATTTGTATCCCAAAGCACCATGGACCTAATCTGGAGAAATGTGTTATCGTTTTGTAACTGGAAAGGCGGGTTTGAATAAGTATTGATAGGAGAATCTATCGTTGCACAAATCAGGAGTCAAACAGACATGTGCTCCAAGGACTAGAGGAACGAGATTTGACTCGTAGGACAATACAACAAGTGCTGTTAATCAGAATATATCAAAATGGTCAGTAAATGTTGGTGAGATTTGCCAGACTATTTTATACACATCGTCATCTGAATTCTGCAATGGCAGCTACGGACTGTACGGTTTTAGTGAGAAGCAGGTTAGGTAACATCTGGGTAAGGCTTGAAAACTGGGTTAAATTTGGTGGAAAAGTGTTAATAAAATATATCTACCCATTAATTACATACAAGAAGTGTAGTAAGACTTTGTTTATTGTTCTTTCCTCTCCCATTCATCATCTCACGATGACTCCTAGATTCCTGCAAACAATTATTTTAGCTGCAAATATTCTGTACTTTTACTTAAGTATGATTTTGAATGAAGGACTTCTAATGGAGTACATTGTGGTATTCAACAACATTGGAGCAGCTTCACACTGAAATATAGTCACTGAAATGCTGTTTTAACACATTATTCGCATCCATCTTTTGACCTGCAAATCAGTGTCAACCATCTCATCATGTCACTGTCTTGACGTCATTGATTTATCATTTTACCGTCCTCACCTGTCCTCTTTGTTGATCTGATCCCCGAAGCCAACGGTGTCAACAATCGTCAGTTTGAGGTGGACGTTGCTTTCTTGCAGGTCGTATGTTCGCGGCCGCAGATACACGCCATTCTGATAATGGCTCGCCTCTTCGTTCTCAAACATGGTGTTGAAGAGCGTGTTCATTAACGTTGACTTGCCGATACCAGTCTCCCCTGTGGAAGGTAGGAAGTAGAGAGAGGGAGAGTTAAATTACTCATTCTTCGTCACGGCTGTAATGTGTAGTTATACATACTGTTTGGAGGAAAACTGACTAGAGAAATGTTTACACGCTGCTGTCTGATACTCACCTACACAGAGAATGTTGAAACAAAATCCCTGTGTGACCGATTTACTGACCAGTTGGTCAGGGAGGCTGTCAAATCCAACATGTCCGCCCAAATTTAGGTTACGCTTCTCTTCATTCTGAGTGACACAAACGGAAACAAAACATTGAGATTCTGGTTGCATGAGAGGAAGACCCATATGGGGAAGACATTAGTCAGAGGTAGGATGAGCTGAAGCTGAAGCAATCACATTCCTATGTTAATGATAGTCCCTGCATGCATTCTGCATATGTAAAACGCACCGCCTAACATTAAGAGAGATAAGCAGGGCCTGAAAGGATGAGCTTCATGAATAATTTCATAAGGATGAGGAACGAAAGACATTTCCACACAGAGAAAAGATGCACTTTTTAGCAACCGGAGAAATTAACTTGTTTATACATTTAATACGGAGTGTGGGAAGTCGCTTAGAGCTGCAGTGTGTAAGTTTAGCAGGTCTTTGGAATAATTACAACATAAACATTTCCAAGCTACTCCTTTCCATTACTTCAGCACGGATGATCCACAAAGTACAAGTGAAATGTGAATACATGATATAAAACCATCCATCTTAATTTAGCCCCTATATTTCCATACATTTATATTGAGTGCAACAAGCTGCACCTCTCACACAACACCTAACAATGATCTTCAATCACCCCTGCACAACCACTCTATAATCAATCTGCATTTAGAAGTCCGAACTTAATTACAGATAGACAACCAACCAAAAGGCAGACAGACAAAACTACTGGGTTATAAGCGTTTTCACCTTTGAGCTCCCTTATCTAACCCCTCAGAAGGATAGACAGTCTGTGGCAAAATAGAGCGAGTTAGAGCTGGAGAGGAACAGACAGCACCTTGAGATGAATGGGGCCACCCGAGCTCGCCTGGCTCAGCCACGAAGGACTGCATACTTGAAGGCTGATGTCACCGAACACAGGCAGCCCGAGAGCGGAGCAGAGCTCAGCTGAACGCAACCAGACTATACTGAACCGAGAGGTGGAGGCCGGCTCTGCACGAGTTACAAACCTGACTGAACTGCACAATAAAGGACGACCACTGCGTGTGTGCGTAATAGAAGAAGAAGAAGAAGAAGAAGAAGAAGAAGAAGAAGGAAATGGGGCTTAATGTGTCAGGAAACACCACTGGAGTAATCTGACGTTAGCTGAGCTCGGCAATACTGAGCACACAGAGTTCATTACATTAACATCCGTGTTCAATGACGAAAAATTAAATCTATACAAGCTGTAAATAGAGTGATGCAGGAACAAGTCCTAAAGCGCGGAAATGAGTTGGAATTGTTGCACTTCCAGTTCCCTCACCGAAGTCAAGACAAGCTTAAGATATTTTAACGTTTTGTTCTATTCTATAAAGTAGTTCAGTAAATACCCCTCTCTGGTAGCTTTTACGTGTCATAAAGAAGGCAGTGTTTCCAGCCTCGTTGTGTAAACGTGCTGTAGTTTGCATCCACACTTCAAAAAGCCCAAGTGGTGTTTGTGAAGATTATTTATCTTGCCAAACAAAACCTGTAAGTATCATGAACTTGTGTTTGCCACAGATTTGATTCTCTGCAATAATCCAAAATCACATTTGTTTTTTGATGAGGGAACCAGTGTGATGCCAACTTCCGGTGTTACAAAAAAAAACTGCAGCAGTCTAAATGCTTTAAGTTTGTCTACATGTTATGTTGTTTGTGAAACATCCAGCCAAACCGAGGAAATGTGTTTCATGGTGAGTCAGGTAGCAGCAAAGGCTCAATCAATCAAAAAAAATCACATTGGAGAGTTGCAATTGTCTGGTTCTCAGTATTAGGAGTGGTATTCCCAGTGGTATTCAGTTTGCTGAATAAAGCGTGTGAGATATTCGGACAGATTGCTGGTGGGGGAGGGTGTGATCTCTGGTATCGGGCCTGGAAGGAAACCGGTGTAATGACTTGCTGGATGCCTGAGTCGTGTTTAAAATAGGAGAGATCCGCAATTTATATTAGCCTTTATTTATCCAGGGAAAGATAAATAAAGGCCTGCATGCTCTTGTTCCCATGAACACCCGGTTTCGTTTCCAGTTTTGCGTGTGGAAGCTGCCTACCTGCTTACAGTTGGTGATTAGGAGTCTTGCTAAAGGGCACCTTGAAAACGTTTTTGTGAAAGAGGGGATTTTTTTTATTTATTTACACCACAAGTCTGTAGGAATTTACACTCCGGGTCACACAGCCTTACTTCTGGAAACTACGTGTGCCTATTCAATACATGGCTGGTACTTCAGAGAAGCATTGGCCAAAGTAAAGAAGCAAATCACACTTTTTTGACCTGTCTCCAAACTTCTCCAACCACATTGTTGAAATTCTCAGAAAAATAACAAAGATCCTGACTCATGAGATAATTCTAGGTTGACCTCCTGCCCCACACCAGACTGCGCTGTCGCATAATCTTTGTGTGTAAATCATAAGAGGCAGATGGGTCTGTGACTGAGGGCTACAAAAAGAGCACGCAGACCTGACCAACAGTGTTATCTTCGTGGACACAAACTCCCCAAATTGTGACTTAACTGACTCAGTGTGAGCGTGTACTAAAGTCAGTGGTGAAGTAAAAGCAGCAGGGCAACAACAACGTAGCAGTTGTATCAGTACAGCAAACAGTTATTATATTTTGCTGTCTGATAATATTTCTGTGTCGAAAGTAGAAGTAGGCTACTCATTATGTTGAAATAGCTTCTTTCAATATATGTATTAAATATAGTGGTAGAGCCATACATTTTTTCCTTCAAACGAATAAAAAAGTAGCAATTTTTTCTGCTTGTACAAAATGTACAGTATGTCTGTAGTTTGAAATAATAATTTGGACTTGATTAATAGAAAGCACTTGACACAAGTAAAACCCAATAATCTTGCTTTATTAGCCGGTTTCTTCACTTGCTGAAATGAAACAAGATTTGCAGAAGCAGAAGAAGGGGAAGAAGAAGTGGATCATATGATCATATTTTTTGTTTGAAAAATCGTAACCTGCAAAATATCCAGACACTTGCGTCAACAACATTTATTGTTAAGTACAAAGTACAAGATTTGCCTTTTGAAATGCCTAGAGCATAAATATACAGTAGTAGGAGAATGCAACACTGACCAGATTTAGGTTGCATGCAAGTCTATGTTCTCATGCAGATATAGTACGTGATTTATTGTCACGTGAAAACATCTCCATGTTTGGTCATTTTCTTGTTTGTACTTTGACTGAATGATTACATAGTTCAATATATTAAAAAAACTAAACGTTTCCATTTTATGAAGCTCCCGTCAAGACCAACCGGATTACATGAACCCTGCATCACAAAGCTAAACGTAAACCTGATTGCCTTAGTTCCTGAAACATTTACATTTAATGACAACAGCATCACACCCATTAGCTATAGATATATAACCGGCAGCTATTAGGGAAACTCTGAGGCATCCGTGACCACCCGTCGGAGCTACGTGAGAGAGGAGGAGCGCAGCAGCGTAAAGTATGACAGGAATGAAAAGCCTCTGGTGAACTGTCTCAGGGAGGAAGCAACAGTCAGCTCTCAGGCCACCGTATCACTGAGCTAACAGGAAGTGGCCTCGCAGAGGGGGCCCCAGGTGGCTCAAAGTGAAATGAGGCACAAACCATAAAAGCCAGCTCACATTGCTGTGTGCTCGTAGCGGGCGGATAGCTGGGAACTGCTTTTTCCTTCTCAACAGTAGGCCTTTTTCAGTCACGGCACTGTGCTTGCTGGCTCACTGTCACAGCTTACTGGGACACTCCAACAGAACAGAGCCAATCGTTAACGTTATCAGTAACACCTGTGCTTTTCCTACAAGGCAAGTCAAAACGTCTGCTGGGAAAAAAGCCCCTCAATGTCAAATAAATAGATGGAAATATATGTTCGCACTGCAAAAGGCAGGTGCTCCTTTATGCCTTAAAGTGTTCAAGCACATATCCAGTAATACGGAGCAAAAGATATGAACTTATATGAATCCAACAAACATAGCATGGTCACAGTATGTCTTTCTACTGAGCTACGCAGAGTGTAAATACTCCTTGCTAACGTTTAACGACTATTACAGTGTCAGCTGTCACTGTAGAATGTTCAGTAAATGGCTATATTTAATGATTATTTTCATTGGAGCATTATTTTTCCATGAAGTTGCTGATTAAATGATTGCTAAGTCTATAAAATTACTGTGGGGAAAAAAATTCCCACATGTTATGCTTAATGAGTGACTTTAATACGATGAATATTTTAATCTAAAACAGAGGTGTTCGAGGTCTGACACTGGGTCTGGGCCTCCACCACGCCTCAGATCAAATCAAGACAACTGCGCCCCCTCCCCAAACCCAGGAAGTATACTGTTGCCATGGGTTCAGTGAGTTACACTGAATGCTTCAACATGAGCCCTTTTTTTAAGCCTATATATTACATTTTGAAAAAGTGGCAACATCAGCTATTGGCAATTCCTGTTTGAAATTGACCAAAGGATACAACTCTCTTAGGATTACTTTGATACTGATTGAAAACGTGAGGATTCTCAGTTTTGGAGTTATAAGCAGCTTATTTTTCTTCGTGATTTCTAGGCAGATTTATGGACATTTCTTTGCATTGAACATTGGAGAAAGTGATTTCCTCGGGAAGTGTAAGTGAGAAATATAGGCATGTATGTTTGCATGTTCAGATTTGACCGAGTTAGGATTTAACTGCCTTCATGGGCTGTCCGTCACGGCCAACTGCTGACCATGTTCATAAAGCAGACAAATCAATGGGGCAAACCGCAAAAAAACTTTCACCTGTCCCTTTCGCCTCATGAAGTATCTTTGCCTCACGTCTCCCATCTTGACCTCTGATCAAAACTATTTGTTTTAGTCTTTAAACTGCAACAAAGAAGAAGCATTTCTAAACATCCCACAAACGAGTGAATACTGCTTGGCAGCGTGCAAGGTACGAGGCCTCATCTGTGACATCAACACGAGTTCAGTAAATATGACGCAGATCCAACCTGACGTGAACTGAAGACAAAACCGCAATGTTTTCACTCCAGCGAAAAAAGAATTCGGCAAACAGTCCTGAAATTCTCGTATCAGTCATTCCGACCTGCTGTCTCTCTATCCCCTCTTCAGCTTCCTTCTCGCCTTCTGGCCTCCTTTCCCACCTGACTCAGTGAGCCTCCACCTGACAGACTGAGACATACACTGCTGCAGCTGATGTGATGAGCAATGTGTGTGTGTGTGTGTGTGTGTGTGTGTGTGTGTGTGTGTGTGTGTGTGTGTGTGTGTGTGTGTGTGTGTGTGTGTGTGTGTGTGTGAGAGAGAGAGAGAGAGAGAGTGAGAGACACACACACACACACACTGAGGGAAGGCCTTTGAAAAGGCTTCAAATATTTACAATAACTTGAGGTGCACTTTGTGTAGAACTAGTTTCCCTTCGATGTCTTGTTTCCACATTCAATTTTAAAGAGGACAGATCAACTACGAGAGAGTATTCCATATATTCAGGCATTTTCCACTTCCTGTATCAATATTTTATGTTCATTATCTTA
Organism: Myoxocephalus aenaeus; assembly: GCA_038501785.1. Taxonomy (NCBI): domain Eukaryota; kingdom Metazoa; phylum Chordata; class Actinopteri; order Perciformes; family Cottidae; genus Myoxocephalus; species Myoxocephalus aenaeus. The sequence goes on from JBAMJR010000017.1 coordinate 2,930,219, forward strand.
AAAAGGCACACACACACACACACACACACACACACACACACACAGGATCCTAAAGAATTTAGAATATAAATATAAGCATGCACGTTTGCTTTTTAAGAGCGTGATATGACGTGCTTTGGGTGAAAATCTTCCCGTCTCTGAGCAGAGTGGGAGTGACGTGACTTGGACTAGCTTGACCTTCTTTTTTTTTAACAAACTACTCTGTTAATCTTTGACTATTGAAGTTATCTATCAAGCACGAAATAAAGATTAGCAGGGTCCAGCTTCTCAAATGGAAGGTTTTGCCGCTTTTCTCTGTTTCATATTATTGTAATCTTTGTGTTTCTGACATTTAATTTGAAGACGTCACGTTGCCAGGGAACCTGGTGGCTGCTTCTGAGGGAAGGTTGACGCCTGAAGGGGACAGAGCTTTTTCTGTCACTACTATACAACGTCGACCTGCCAGAGAAATTCAGACTTGCAAAAATCTTCTTTTATGTTGCTCTTGAAAACTAACGTTATTGTAAGGCTTTCTTATAATTGTATGTATTCAATATATGTGCATTTGATATTATATGTTGTCTTTTGGTCGTTGGATCTAATGTGTAATTGTATTTCCTTATGTCTGCTCTTTGTAATCGTTGATTTTGATAAGTGCTTCCTGTCCAATGACGGTCATGTCGATTTATGAAAGGGCCTTATGAATATGAATATTCTGAGTGGACTGAATTGCAGCACAAAAGATTATGTCATCAAACCAGAAACCTCTGGATCAGATGTTTTTTGCAATACTGACAGCACCAGGTACCACACCTACAGATTGTGTGTGCTGCAATAGTTCTTCTCCTGCCGCTACTTGTGCGAGCAAGCGGTGGTGTTGTAATGGTAAAAATGTTGATGGTTGAGATTTGGATGACGTGTGGACCGCCAGCTATATCCTATCAAATGCCTAATCTCTCTCCATCTCTAGTCTCACAGTCATGCACAACAGTTGTATGGCCCCATTACTGCTCAGCCTCGTCACTCCTCTATGCCCAACAGGAACGACAAAAAAAATAAGAGACAGACTTGAGACAGGAACCATTTTATGTGGCAGTTTTGTTATTTGCCACAAGCCAAAACATCTTTACGTTTCTTTTTGGATTAGAGGTAAAACTGGATCGGGTTAGCTTTTTATATCCCATGAATGTAAAAGCTTTCACACGTGCTAAGTATTCAAGAGCTAGACTAGTTATGCATGTTACTGAATGTTGTTGAACAATGGATACTGACTCAAATCAGACATGCACAGCTCAGGGTTAGACTTATTATTTTGTGCCATTTTTGGATGCAGTAAATCTTTCTTTTTTTGTTTTGTGATGATTAATCAGAGAAAAATCAAGAGAGATGTCTTGTATTGTGCACACATAGATGTCGTTTTGACTTGAGAAAACCATAAGCCAATGCCTTTTTCTTATTTTCCTTTTTTTGTGTCGTCTTCGCCCTTCTTAGAGCCATCTCTGCCAAGTCAGCATTCACATGCAAGCTGCACGGTTCAGAATCCAAATCAGAGTTGAAAAAAATGGGACTCTCTGTGCAGCCTTTTTACAACTGATAAAAGAAAAACACCCAAATCCCTTGTGAAGCAAATAAACTTTAGAATTAGAGCACTCTGAGCTGGAGAGCCTTTCGACAACACACATGACAACACACATGACTGCTGGTGATGGATTCACAGGGTGCTGCAAGTATCAAAATTGCGAGTCTATGAAACAATCTCGAACTTCCAGGCGATTCTGTCAACAACTGTTCAATGTGGACTACGTTTCATGATCGTGAACTTTCCTTCCTTTCTTCAAACAAATGCTATTTCAACATCCCAACAAACATCACTGCTTCAAAAATCTTCATTCAGCTTTTGCTAACAATGTTTTTGGTAAGCTATTTTAATCTTGGAGCGTCACAAGTTGGGCTCCGGACAGGTCTTTGAGAAATGTTGATCATCAAAGACGAATATTGACTCACCACCACAGAGGCTGCAGCTCGGCTGTCATGATCTATCGACAACATCGGATTTGACAGGCTTGCCTCGAGGCAGTTCTGGCCTGTATGTTCTATATACAGCGAACATCAGGGCAATCTGTCGTGAGCAACATGCAGCGGGGACAACATGGAATAGGCACTGGCTACGCTTTGAAGGAAGGCGTTTTAAGTCCTTGAATGCGTTTTAAAAATAGTACACCGAATAAAGCACGAATGTGATTGTGTATTTGCAAGTTAATATCCATCACTTTCTGCACAAGCAGTCAACGCTGCCGCTATAAAGTGACTCGCCCCTCATTCCCACGTCCCTTGTCTCTTTGCCTTTAAGCACTCAATGAGTGAACACAATAGATGGGTAGTTGGCTCCATTGATCGCCTCAAATGGCTCTGTCCTAGAAAATTAACCCGATGCCCGTTGGATGAGATTGATGTGGGCCAACGATGCGACCGACCACACATCCCTATCAATAGCTGCACATAATTAACACTATGCCCTTTGTGCGCACACCACCAAGCCAGCCTGTCAAGTTTATTCAATATGGTCTCACTTAGTTCTGAAAGTGAGACAGGAAGTCGGACAGACGGCCAGGCAACTGTGCTGCTGCGAACAATGTTGTTCCACTGGCCTGTTTCCCTGCATTCTCAGCATTTTTTCGGATAAATCAATTCTCTGATTTTGTATTCCAAAAGAGCCATTTTAGAAGTCACAAGTAGGCAATATCACCAAGAAGTGACGGGAGTGGCCCGGAGTGTCTTCCTAATCTCTTTATCCCTGAAACTCAGCGCTGCTTACTGTCCAATTCACTACCGCAGAGATCTCTGCAAGCATCTGCCAAAAAGTTAATCACCGCCTTTATAAATCCCCTCCTTTGTAGTTGCCTCATCACTATAATATTGGTTTTCCCAAATGCTTTTTTTAGTGTAGACTGTGAGAATATTCCTGACATATCTTGCTTTGATGTTATTGACATTTTCATTAGCCTGTATTGCATGATCACCAAACTGTAAAGGGTCACACCTGAACGACAACAGGGCTTGTCACTATGAAAGCAATGCAGGATGCATTCTCCCTCCCACTCATTCTACCTTTCTCTCTTCCTATGTGCCCAACCTAATAGTGAACATTGTTTAGCATAAAAACTGACGTCAAGAAAGTGGAAGTTTAATTTTGCACCCCCTGAACAGGAAGATAAAAATAAACCAAATGTCTACACATTTAGGACCGAGGCTCATCACACTGTAGCTGCTGCTGCCTACATGTAACTAGCTGGTAGGATAGCAAGTAATACACCTTACAGGGGCTCAGGTGTGTCTATGGTGCACAGCAATGACTTTACAGCAAACGGTGTACTTGTACTTGTATACACGCTTCCTAAAGGCTTTCTGTTCACAGCCACCTCTCATAATGTCAACAGTAAACAGTCTAATGGTGGCATGTGCTACACCCCATACATGCAGCACCGCATGCATTTACGAAAATAGATACGTAACAAGACACGACATTCAAGTGGTCAACAAATAAGCAGCGTCACCCTCATTTTTTTTTTTTTTGTCGTACATGAAAGAAACCAACCGTCACCATCGCAGAAATCCGTTTCACCACCATCTCGGCTGAACCCACATTACAGGCTTCAACAGAACGGGGGAGGCTTATAGCGTCACAGCAGCTCACACCAACACTTTTACTAATCACAACCGAGTGATTCCCGGCTGCACTGGTTTTCGGGGTTGGAACGGGAAAGGAGGAAGAAAGCAAATAAAATAAAAACACTGGCTTTTACTTACCGAAAACACGTCAACGTCCGTGGCAGCCATGGTTGCGGAATGTATGGCGTTGCTGTGCTTGGCAGACTGAGCAGAGGCGAAAGGGAGCAGCCCTCGTCTCTCGGTACAAGCCTGCTGAACCTCTGAGCCGAGCTGACAGAGGGGAGGGAGAGGGACACGAGCACACGACGGAGACGAGCTGGTAACTGGCAGGGAGGCTGCGAGCTACTGGCGACGAGAGGACTCACCTCTACGTCGCCCCTGTTTTCGCTCAATCAGGCTATTTTTTTTTTATTTTTCTTGGTTTGCGACATTGGCCGTGTGTCGACAGCTGTGTAAAAATACTCACGTTGGTTATCTTAAATATGTAGGGCGGGACGGCGGGCAAATAAATCGGTAAACAGCGCTAATAGTGTTTTTTATTGTACTCCTATTCTGCGCATGCGTATAAATGCGGATGTCATACATTTACTTACTACATATTTGCCACGTTTTGTATTTAGCTTTTATTAATGCTAATAACATATTATTATCGTTCATAATATTGTAATATTTGTTATATTCCAATTCGGAGCCGTTCAAAGTCGCTTCGAAGCGTTTTCGGGCGGTGTAACGCTCAACGTTTAGCGGACGTTAAAGTAGGATGTGAACTATCTTGACATTTAGGTTATATCTTTGAACGTGACAGATACGTTCCAATATGGCCACTACTCGGGAACTCCCATTCAGTCTTGGAATGTCATGTTAAACACATTACAAGCCAGGACAGGAGAAAGAAGCACCGCAGGACGACAGAATGGAAGCACAAATATGTGTGTTGGCATTCGAGATAGTAAAACACCCAATCATCACTTCAGTTTATCTAACTATCTGTGCGTGCGTGTGTGTGTGTGTGTGTGTGTGTGTGTGTGTGTGTGTGCGTGCGTGCGTGCGTGCGCGCGCGCGTGTGTGTGTCGTTTTCAAGATGGGACATTCATATTTTAATTAAATAATGAGGTCACCGATTTCTCGAGTGTGATACCCAGCCAATGCGAGCAAGCCATCTGACACTGCTTTAATAAAACCACACACGATGTTTTTGGATTTATTGTACTGTACTATGCATTTTTACTGGATTTTGAGAGGGAATTAAATTAAACCCTGCAGTAATAATTGGCCTAACACACGTTTTTTGATCATTTGAAAAGCTATGGCCATATAGCCCTTAATGTGAGCCATAGTTACTTGAAAGTATAGCTTATATGCAAATGGCCTAAATATTGTATATGTTCAATGGTTATAGCCTTTAAATGGGAATGAGACTGTAATAGTTTATGTGTGGTCTTTTGGAGTAGGTTAAAACATACTTCTTTAAAAAAAAAAAATCTATTAATTAAAAGAAAAAACACACAAGCAGACATCCACTAAATACTTGTGGTGTAGCCCATATATATATATATATATATATGGGCTACACCACAAGTATTTAGTTTTATTGTAACAAATAATAAACAAGGCATAATTAGTCTTGAACTCTCACTTTTGCCTGTAGGAAAACAAAATGCATATATTATTCAAATCCTGTCCACGTCTCGCGCTCTGCCCCGGAAAGGACTCCTCCAGGTGGGGAGGAGAGAGCGAGCGGCCAGGTGAGACAGCACTGTACTCTCACCGGGACAACGGCGGCAGCAAAACAGCGCGGCTCTCGGAGTTATAGATGTTATATAATTTTAAGTCTATATTGCAATAATGGTTTTGACGCAAGAATGCGTCCTGTCCCTGCTGATCGCGCAGGGGGGCAAAGTGAAGAAATCCGACTTGGTGGGGAAATTCAAAGGCTCGATAGACTGCGACGATCCCGCGGAGAAAGAACAGAACAAGGAGCTTTTTAAGACTTTTGTCAACAAAGTTGCCTTCGTCAAAGAAATCGACGGTGTCCGGTACGTGGTCGTCAGGAAAATATATCAGCATTTGCTGGACGGCGCCCAGTCTGCGGAGAGCCGTGTGGAAGAGCCCGACAATAAGGAGATCCCGCTGACAGGTGAGCAGCGGAGTGAGGAGACCGGAGGCTCCGGTGATGCAGGCGGGGAGAGATCAGCTGTGTCTGAGCCTGATCCAGAGCAGGCAGGTGAAAGTGGAGAGAACCCCACGGATTTACTTACTCCTATCGAGCTGGCGTTGCAAAAGAGCAAATTTAAGGCTGTTAAAGTGAAAAGGATGATGAGTTTTGAGATCCAAAGGCAGGAGGCGCACGCAGGTGATAAAGGTGCAAGGAGGGGTGGGTTAAATGAGCCCACCATGGCAAAGAGCAAACCGTATGGCTTACCTCTGAGGGTGCCACCCAGCGCCACCCTGGTGGAGATCCGCAAACTGAAAGTGGACCCGGATGACCCCCCTGGAAGCCCCAAACTGGACTCCTTCGGGAGCAAGAGACGACCCCCTTCAGTGGAGACCGGCGCCACTGGCTCTCCCCAGCTGAGGAGGTCAATGAAGAGCAACAAGGAGCCGGAGGAGCCCAGAGAGACAAGGGGCCCCTCCTTGGTTCCCCTGGAGCAGTCAGAGCACGAGTGGCTGGTCAAGTGCGCCGCCGGCCTCTGGGGCCAAGTGTACGGCCTGCTATTGAGAGACAACCAGCTGGCAGAGAAGAGGGACTTCATGTCGGGGTTCACCGCTCTGCACTGGGCAGCCAAATGTGGAAACAGTGAAATGCTCTTGAAGATTTTCGACCTATCCAGGCAAGGAGGGGTCGGCGTTGACGTCAATGCGAAAACCCACGGCGGGTACACTCCTTTGCACATTGCGGCCCTGCACGACCAAGAGTACATCATGGCCATGCTGGTGAGCGAGCTCGGGGCCAATCCGAGGGTCAGGGACAACTGCGGGAAGAGGGCCTACCACTATCTGCACAAGGGCATTTCTGAGACGGTGAGGGAGATGCTGGGCGAACCCAAAGCCCAGGAGCCTCAGGACCGGGCCCAGCCTGACAAAGAGGAGCTGGACCTGTTCCCGGATCTCCCCAAGGGCCTGCATTCAATCAGCCGCCTCTTCCAGCCCCACATGACGGGCCACAAGAAGAAGCACAAGCAGAGGCCTGCGTTTTACTCCCTGGGCGATGAACCCAGCGAGGATCGAGAAGACAGTAGCTTCAGACAGAGAGTCACATCAGATGCTTTTATGTGAACTCAGGAGGACTTTCTTGTCTCATACCCATGAGGAATGTGCACCAACCATCACCAGAGGGTTGACTGACATTCCTCTGATTTACAGGCCTTCTTCAACAGCAACAAAAAAAAACTAAATCAATGACTTATTTCTTGTTCTATGCTATATTATCTTTTGACATTTGTCATGACATACAATTATCATCAGCAAGGTTGAGTGAGACAGTTTTCTTTTGAGATGTCACCTGTATGAGTTGCAGAGTTAGGTGTGAAATATAACATGATTCAGAGAATATTCCAGTGGGCCATGTGAGTCGACTTATTACTCACCGTCTGTGGTCTCTCAAAGGCCTCATCTTTAGTCTGCTTGTTTGCAGTTCCCCTTCAAGAGAGGCTCGCTCAGAAATAAAATCTGAGTTTAACAATATAACAGACATACTGTTTCTTTTATGTTTAATCACTGTCACAAATTCCTGTTTTTCCTAAATTAAGAAACGCATGACTTGTTATGAAAACGTATGTTCTCTCTTTCTCTATTTTTGATTAAAAATGTATCGATACTAACGGGACATCGATCTGTGACGAAGACCTTCTGTTGCTGGAGTAGCAAGAGAAAGAAATCCAGACTGGATTTATGTGTTTATATATATCTGAGCAATTGAGATGAACTTGAGTAATGACGTGGTCGTCCTTCACAATTCCCAGAGCCAAACACGCACAACAAAAAAATGAAGGATGTGATTTATGGGTGATTCACACCTCTGGAAGCAACATTATTAATTATTCAATACAAATCTGTGCCTCTGAGGAGGATTTCCAGGACACGTCTCTTGTCACAGATTCATTATCAAACACGGTGAAGCCTTTAGGAAAAAGCAAACATCCCAATTAAATTCCCTGAAAGAAGGCAAACATTAGATTTCTCTGAATCACAGCGCATTTCATTTGAAAAGGCAAAGGGTGTGTCACTCATAAAGCAGCGTGCAGGTGCTCCATAAATCCTTTTCAGGCCCCTTTGTGTGCCAAAACCTGTGGCTTGAATCCATCCTCTGGCTTGTTGAGGCAGCTGTGATTCAGTCACACGAGCAGCTGACTAGGAATGGGCATATGTTTGCATGTGGGTGGCTGAAAGTGTGCGTTAGTGCGGTCTCGTTTCCTGTATGTCACTGGTCCTGGTTGCCAATGTTGTTTAGTTGCAGCTTTTTTGGGGGGGATAAAAGAGTCACGGGTCAAGAAGAAGCTGTTTTTAATAGGACGCATCCTGTGGTCAGCCTCATTCTCAGGCTGTTTGTCGTGTCCCTGCCTCAAGTTGTCTGCCTCTGTTTTCTTTCGCGTCTCATGATGTCACTTCAGCCAGCAGCTTACATTGTCTTCACGTCAGGACGATGTTTCATCTCAAGGCCTCGGGGTTTTATTAAGCAAATGTTCTTTTCCGCTGCTGCTGCTGCTGCTGTGAGGAGAAAGGCCAACACGAGGTCAGGAACAAGACCCAGAGTGGTTGAGAAAATTACTCAAATCATGAGATACGAGAAGCAGAAATACTTTAATGTTAGATGGCATTATTAAAGAAAAACTGTGCGTGCAAGGCATTTGTCAAAATTAGAATATGGAAGTGTGAATGGGAAACCTTAGAGCTTAAAGTAAATGCGTGTTTTGAAATTGGTCCATTTGCTGTGTTGGTGCTCTGAACTAATTTATAACATGCAATTTAATCAGCTCCATATAATGGCGGGTAGTTTTACATTTTCATAGTCAGTCCCAATGCTTTACTGATTTTTTTTAATCTATTTTATTTATTATGTCAATTTTTCTCTGTAAATTTAATTCAAGGATGGAGCTGGACCCCTTAGATTATAGACGGCGAGAGCTAGCCTGGTTCCAGCCAAAGGTAACCAAATAAATAGCTGCTTCGCCTTGTTTCCAGGCTATAAGCTAAGCTAAGTGAACCAACTGCTGACTGTAGCTTCATATTTTTCCGACAAACATGAGAAGTGTTGTCAATCTTCTCCTCTAGCTCTCAGTAGTAATGAGGTTATTTCGCAAAATGCCAAACTATCTCTCTAAAGGGCAATCAAGTGGTCTGTGACTCTTATTCATATCTGCTGGATGTTGAGTAGGATTTGATTCAACTTGTCTCCTCCTTTTCTCAACACTATAACACAAAGTATTGCACACAATCCAGTGTAAATATGTCATCGCTGTATTTGAAAAGATTAGCAACACAACATGAGTTGGGCCTGCCATCTGGTGAAGGACGCTCCATGTGAACCACAAATTGCATTTTGAACCATTAGGCTACGCGTCATAAAGCTGAAGGCAGTGGAGGAATATAATGGCGTGTCTGGAATGCATTTTCATTGTGAACTATTATCCTCTGTGTGTGTGTGTGTGTGTGTGTGTGTGTGTGTGTGTGTGTGTGGGGGCGTGTGTGTGTCAGGTGGTTGGTTACAAACGGGTCTTACGTTAGCTTAATTAGAGCAATGCTCCGACAAGAAACATCTACTGTATACGAAGAGGTGATAAATCTTGGTGTTATTAAACCGGCATTATTGAAAACAATTATGGCTTTGTTGAGTCATAACTGCGCTGTGTAACGACTACCTGAAGGAGGAGACTGAAGGTGTGCTGACATTCCTGCGGGGCGGAGAGTTCAGAGTTCAAGTTGAAAAGCGAGGCCTCTAATCTGAGCACCTGGCTGAGTAATCACTGAGTCATGGACGGGATCAACACACCTCCCTTTAAATCATGGGCAATTTAACAGTCGCTCGGTGGCATGAAGCGAATAAAGATTACATGTTGCTGCCCCTTCACAGTGTAGTGTACACGTTGCTGCCTCCTTCACAGTGTAGTGTACACGTTGCTGCCCCCTTCACAGTGTAGTGTACACGTTGCTTCCCCTTCACGTAGACGTTGCTTAAGCTTTCACAGTATAGACGTTGCTGCCCCCTTCACTGTGTACACGTTGGTGCCCTACCGGAGCTGTATGTTTTCAACCACCATTTTCTTTCCCAGTAGTGGTGACCAGCAGCAGCAGCAGCTCATTACCCGTCACTGTGTTATTTGTTATTTATTAAGGATCCCCATTAGTCTACACCGTAGTGGAGACTATTCTTCCTGGGGTCCAGGCAAAAGCATTACAATACAAATCATAAAATGCAGTACAGCCTGATCAATGTTGGTGAACAAAAACACAGACTTAGGAACAACATTTACATTTAAAGAAAAATTATAAAAATGCCTAAATACCTCAAGTAACAACCTAATCTACACTAATTTCCTTTCTGATTATTGCTGCCTTAAGTTTCCTTTTGAAATCACACTTATTTCTTGTTAGAGTCAGATATGAGGGGAGCACATTCCAGTATGCGATAGCTCTGTACATTACTGTTTTCTTAAGTGCATTGGTTTTGGGTAGAGGAAGAGTAAAGTGACCCCTTAGTGCCTGTCTGGTATTATAACCATGCCTCTCATTTGCATGTGATAGCTGTAAAGACAAACTGACGGGTTTCTGTGAGGAATACACATTATTTAAAAACAGAATAAGTCTGCATGCCAGTCTTTCATCCACCATCATCCATGACAGCTTAGCATGCATAGCATCCACACTACTCCTGACAGAGCAGTGAAGTGCTAGTCTTGCCGCTCTGTTCTGAGCAACCTGAAGTCTACTAATTTCTTGCTTTGATGCGCTAGACCAGATAACAGGACAGTAGTCCAGATTTGACAGAACTAGAGATTGTATGACTAGTCTAATTGTTGTGTTAGTTAGCAGATGAGCACTCCTTCTAATGGCATAGATACTATTAATCATTCTCACCACTGTATTATTAATCTGAGTGGACCATGACAGTGTTTCGTCAATAGTGACACCCAGCAGTTTCACTTCCTTAACCTGTTCCATAGTAGTACCCTCCAAAGAGAGGCTTAATTTCTGATCTGTCCTGAGAGCACATTTAGAACTGTGCTGCAGTGTTTCAGCCCATCCTGCTCCCTCCTGTTTCTTGCCTGCTGCTTACACCACAAACCCGCTCCATCACTTACACCACCTTTGTTGTGACGCATAACCTAATCATCATCATGCAATTAGTGTCTGACAAAGGCCTTTCTTGTTGAGAATTCCCTGAGTTGTGTTTTATGTCCCTGCTGCCTTCATTAGCAATGTGATTAAAAGTTTTATTTTTTATTTTAAACCAAGTGCTGTCTGGTGTTTCTCATTGTCTCCCTGGGGGTTCAACTGCACATCAGGGGAGAAGTTTGCCTTCAGGGCTACTTCTTGCCAGAAGTAGGTTTGTTTAGGCAACAAACCTACTTGGTTTGTTTTAGAAAAAGATCAGGGTTTGGGTTCAAATAAACCCTTTCTGGCCTGAGGGCAAACCTTTCCCAATCCGCGTTTCATGTGCCACTCGCCAACTTGAAATCCTTGTTTTCCCCCCCTCCTCAGTGTATTCTTTTAATCCTTTTAATAAGCATTTGTTTTAGCTGAAAAACACACTGGACGGCATTCGACTCAAACGAGGGCAGAGAAGCGTGAAAGAGACAAGAGAGGAGGCAGACACCGCTGACAAAGAAAATCTCCTTAAATGCACCATTTAGTCCCTAAAATGTGATGTTTTTCAGAGATTTTGCTTGTTTGCTTCCTTACAGAGCGCTAGGAGCCAGGAACTGCTTTATTTTGTGATGAAATATGTCAGTATTTAATGTGGGACAGATTTGGTGCAGTGCAGAGTTCAATTACATGACAAAAAAAACCTCCCACTTCTAACAAAGTAGATTTAACCCCTGGTTATAATTGTTTCGTAGGTTGCATTCAGTATTCAGCTCAGTGCTCACCGTGTGTTGATTAGCCTGCAGAGGGCAGAGACGAGCAACTGCTCCAGCAAGGCCTCAATTACTAAGAAAACCTGAAGACTTTTAAAAGGGGGAGAGCTTTATGAGAAGTAATGACACATATGTCCCATGTGACCCGTTCTCACAGCTTGAATATCGCTATATCAGCACAAAACATGAATCCCTCTTTGCATAAATAGTTAATGGAGCCTCAACTTGTGGAAAGACAAGTTCAATGTGGTAAAATAAGAGAAATGTGGAACACTGGAGGGAGAGGGAGAGCTTAATTTATTCACAATATTACAAACATCATGGACTTTCCAACTCCAAACGGGCAAAAAAAAAAAAACAACGGAAACACACGTGTGAGAAATAGAGCAGGAAATGTGGATTTAGAAATGTCTCTGCTCTCATCCCACCAACTCGGGCTCTCTTCATGTCTCTCTTTCTTGGCTTTGAAACTGATTCTGTTCGTATCAATGTCACACGTCGAAACAACCTAAACAAATGCGATCCTTCTTTAAAAACAGGCACATTTTCCTGCGACCTCAACAGAACACAGCTTTGATTGAATGACAGAAACAAGAAATGACCCGGGAAGCTGTCACTTGGTTTGTTAGTATGCGCGCACACACAGAAAGAACCGAAATGAATGCCGCTCCTCTGTGGGAGCACTTTCCTCCCCCCCCAAAGGCTCTCTTTCTCCAAAATGTCGCATACTTGAGGAATTCCAGTAGGCTGCGAGGAACAACATGAGAGTCTTTCTAACCCGTCAGCCCCGCATCAGCACAAAGGCCAAAACAAACATACATTTGTTTAGCAAACGGAAACGGACGGGGCCGTAAATCTCCAGAGAAATGTCTCAGGGCCGGTGGGGGTTAGGGTTAGGGGGGGAGAGAAACGGTTTAGCAGAAGAAACTGAAAAGATCTTTCAACATAAAAGAGATTTCTAGTTTATCGTTTTGACAATTTGAGTTAGTGAGTAAATGCGATTGTTTTTTTATGGTTAGAGGCCGCTCGTGATGCTCTGTCGCTTTGTGGTCATTAGAACATAAATATTATATACACAATTTTTTTTCTTTCAGTACAGTCAACAGGGGACGATAACATTTTGATCACTTTATGACTTCATTGGAGTTTTGTTGAAAACTTAAACGGCAAACACCCAGAGGAGTTCTGTCTTTCTGGTCCACAACTAATCCCTACACACATGAAATTAAGACAGTCATGATTTCAAGCACACAAGCAAACACACACACACACACACACACACACACACTTATACACACACGCTGCACACCATCTGGCGTCATAGAGCAACAGCTCACATCCTCGATGCCTCTGGCTGAAGATTCAGTACAAAGAAATTATCTGTAAAAACTAATGCCAAATATTAATGTAAAAACAGATGCAGTTTTTTAAAATGTGAAGTTCTTTCAAATGTAAAGGGGAAGTCATTTGATTCAAGAGTCTGTCTTTTTTAACTACTGTATATTTAAATAAACGTAAAGGTTACATTTGTCTAAAAAGGGTCTGAACAGAGGAGGTAGAAGATAAAATGAGTTTAAGACACCTGAAGTGAAGATTGTGGACTTTCCTCTTTAATAAAGAAAGTGTTTCAAGTATCACGTGTCACCTCTGCAACAAAAGGGACATTGGGAGAAAATACTCAGTGATTTATTTGTTGCTTACTTATAATCCTCTTTAAAGAGATTTAGCACCTCCTTATGAGGAACCGTTCCAGCATGAAATCATCAAGACTTAATAATATATAATAATGAGCTTGAAAGGTATTTCAACACAGTCCTAAATGTTGCTGATGGTGCTCATGTACCGGTTAAAAAAAAAACTTTCCTATTTAAAATGAATGACCAAGCAGACAAAAGAATAGCAGTTTAAATGATGGATGGAGTAAGGCTTTCAATTTAAATGATTTGAATCTGATTTGAAGAAATGTGCATTTATGTATTATTACAAAGTGCTTTTTTTTTTCCATTCACCCTTTTTGGTTTTTAGTGCCTTAATTTGAGAAATATTTAAAAGTAAAACATTCACAAAACAAGAATAAAATCGACTACGTCTATTGTATATTTCACCGACATGACGCAGCACACCGCCCCCCCTCAGACTACGCTCTTACATTGAAGCCTTCTCGCAGGTCAAAATACAATCTTAAAGCTTATAATAGGTTTCCACAGGTGCAGACACAGGGCTGCAGCGCTACCATCGTATTGACGAAGTGAAGGACCGTTGCTGAATTGCTAAGAGGGGACGCAAAAGTTTCCACGCAGCAGCTCTAATGGAAAACGTTCCACAGCAACACCAACATCAAGGCACACAGAAAAAACTCCACCTCATTCCTCTATTTAAAGTCAACGGAAACATGTGCGACATATTGGGGGGAAAAAGTCTTCAGGTGCACACTGCACAATGGGCGGAGATCGGGTGAGCGTCCTGGGCACCTTTCGGTAGATGGCAGAAAGGCAAGAAGCTTTCGTCTCAACAGTCTTTATTGCTCATCTCATGTGCAGCCGATGTCGTACGAGCGGAGCAGCAGGTTCCCCCAGAAGCCCTGACAAACTATTTTAATAAGGACAGAGTGCAAAGTGTATTAGACACAAGGACTACTTATGATCCACGTGACAAGTACAGCCAAAACTATCTGCATGCCTTTCTTAATAAGCCATCCTCCTTCAGGGCAAGTCAAGGAAAGAAGGGAGGAGTGTGTGCTTTTCGTTGCTCCTCCCTTCACAGGCTGTTGGAGAGGGCTTCCAGCTGCTCCTCTCCCAGCCTCTGCTTCTCCTCCAGGTCCTTCTGCCGGATGAGCAGCGAGGCCTTGGTCTGGACGAAGTGCCGGTAGTCCTGCAGCTGCTCGGCAGACAGCTGGCGCGACAGAAAGGTGGAGACCAGGTTCTCCCTCCGGTCCAGGTTATCCTTCAGATCTTTGGCGTCCTCCCTCTGTTTGCACAGCAGACGGTGGCGATTGTCCAGAGATTGCTGAGAGCAGAGACAGAGAATAAAGACCATGAGTTATACCTGATAAAGTTAAAAAGGTTAGACTTAAATTTTAACCATATTCTGGTGTTGAAATCGTGCCCTGCAGAGTACTAGACCCACGCTTACAACATCAAATGGATAAGTAAATATTCTGCTGTGAGCAAAGTCAAACAAATACAGAATTTGAAAGGACCGCTGATGGAAAATCTGAAAATAACAATGTGTCCAAAAAAAAATTTGGGGTCATATTTTTTGTTTTAATTGAAAGGTAATAAGTTGTTCGGTGTAATAGAAAGCTGTGAAATTTGCACGATCACTTTAAAACAACCACAGGGCAGGAGGTGCAGTTTTACCATATGTCAACAGAGGGCAGGGAAGATATAAATGTCATCGAAACCGGCCCGGAGTTTCGGTGAGTCAGTGTAAATACTAGTGTTGCTGATAACAGCGAGAAAACAAATGAGCCTCTAACAAGCCCTCAGTATGCAGCATGTTCAGCCAGGCTTTTACAGATGGACAAACAGACAAAGCTCCCTTTCAGGGATAAATCTAGAAATATAATGCATCCATGCAAACACAAATTGACGCGGTAAATAATGGAACGCATAATGAAGGGGAAACAGAGCAAAGCACAGAGCTCCGGTCAGATCCTGTGACACAACTCATGATACTTGAATTAAAGACCCTAATTACTGACAGTAAACACATTTTAATGAACGCTTGCTACCTCAGATGCAGTATGATGATTTACATTAACTATTTCTCAGTGTATCAATTTAAAAAGGGCAGTCCAATCAAACTGCTTTTCTATAATGATCTTTGAACATCTGATAAAGTGTTTGGCTTAAACACAGATAAGCTAAAAATAATGGCAATCACACACACAGATAACATTTTTTGAATTCCACAAAGTGAGAAACCTTGACCCCTTTTAAAATCGCCCTTAAACCTTTTCCAAGTGGCATGTGTTTGCTGTTCTAAAGTAAACAGAACGAGAGTATAGCTGAGGCCATGGGAGCAGCCACTCACTTCTAACACTGGGTCATTTCTCGCCAGAAGCGCTAAATGAGTTGCAGTAAGTAATGACATCCGTCAGGTTACATAACATTAACACCCGCTGACAGATTTACACTTTTATTCACATTCATTAGTGCATACAGTATGTGTAAACAAGGTCAGGGGAAAAGAGAGGAGTGCAAATGGACGGTGCATTACAGTAGATTTGTATCACATCTTATTGAACTGATTCAGTTGACCTTTAGCCCCAAAAATCTTAATCTTCATTCACAATACCAGCACTTTCTACTAAGAAGAAGACACCGAAACAAGCAGCTTTGATACATGTAAATTGGATTTATATCCTTTGGCCCCATGCTTTTTATTCCTAGTGTGATGAGAAATGAGAATAACTACAATGTATTTAAAAAGTGTCTTCTAAAACACAGCACTGACACAAAATCCAAAGAATGGATGTTATATTTTTTGTTAATGCAGATATCTTGGATTTGGTCCTTGAATGCAGGCAACAAGGAGAGTTTCTCCTGCTGGCAAGTGTATTGCCATCAGACTGTTATGCAACTTTGACAAATAAATTAAGCAACAAACTAATGAATCACTCATGCAGGGCAAATTTTTGCAAAAGGTTTGGGTTCCTCACCTTCTCCTCGGCATCTGTGTGTTGGTCCACGGTGCTCAGGGCGTTCTGCACCCTGGCCAGCCGAGCAGACAGGCACAGCAGCAGACTGACCACCCTCTCCAGGTCTCCTATGAACAGGTTGTACCTCTCTAGCTCCACAGGCAGACAGCAATCCCGGACCAGCACCTCCAGGGCCTCACCGTGGGCCGCGTTCTCCTGAATCTCGGTCTGGAGAGCGTCACGCGTCTCTTCCAGCGAACAGAGACGCTCCTTGATATACGACGCTAACAGGCGCTGTTAATGTTAAGCAGAGGAGGTGATGTGTAAGATATGTTGGGCCAAGGTGCTACAGAAGAGATACACATGGGGAAACAGGGCCAAATGGGAAATAAGTGGATAAACACGTTTTTATTTTATTTTATTATTTCATATTTACTGTAGAATAAAGGCATACTGTAACAAGAGTGAATGTGGGAGGCAGTCAGGAAGCGGAGGAGGCTATCTGCGAAGCCAAACATTAGGCAAGTGGGAGATACTGATAAGAGGCAGACAGGACATCATGCGATAAGAGACGCACAACTATCTCAGTCTGAAATGAGTCCATTTAAGACCAAATAGCAACCACATGGTTTCAATATGAAATCAACACAGAGTTTGTCTTTTATGTACATGCATCAAATCTCTGACTATTTTAGCAACATTTTATGTCACTATTAGTAAGAGGTATACATTTTGGTCTCATTTAGTTATGTTGAGGCTAATTCAAAATGTTTTATTTCTGTTTAACTGTGAAAGACCACTTTCATCTCTCTGTCATGAGGAATAAGACACACCCTTTATTGTTTGAAATAATGAGAACATACACATTGCTTGTGCTATGAGGTACTTTGGACAAAGATCATCCACTATTTTGCCCAAATTAATAATTACCTTTTTCTCAGCGACGTCGGCTTTGCTCTGCAGGTCTGTACACTGAGGTTTAAGGCTGTCAGAAGCGGAAGGACAAGGCGATGGTTCAGCCCCTTCGACCATTTCAGCGCTGGAAAAAGAAACATGTGTTTAGGTCAAGCTCACTCTTCTACACCCTGTTAATGTGCCACTTATAGTGTCTTCACAGGCAGCATACTCCACTCCCGTTTACATATTACAGAATGCCGAAATGCAACTGCACATTCTCTATGTATCTCCACTTTGCTTACACAAGCAGAAAGGCGATAGCCAGGTGTGTCCATGCATGTGATGCAACAAAAGGTAGAGTGGAGCTGGTGGAGCTCAGTTTCTTTGCTCATTGCAAACTAGTATCTAGTTTCATAGAGAAACATCAAACCAGGACTCCTAATTAACTTCGCACTAAAAACACTATTTAGATTCTAAACTCGTTTTAAATGGATTCTTATCTCAAACCACAACTGTGTACATACAGGGTTTTAACCTGAAAGGATGGTACGTCAAGGATTTGGGAAATGTATGAAGCAGGGCAAGTAATGTTACATTTATCTGCCAATTCATTTATAATGAACTATTATTCTCAGGGTTGTGCCGTCTTCTCCAACTAAGGCAGTGAAATGCTCTCAATAGTGTAAAATATTGGGAATGTATTTGTGACTACCAGAGATGGGTTTAATTTAAATGTTGTGTTCCAGGACATTAGCGTTTACCTTTCTGTAGCTCCTTTCTGCTCCTGTTTCTTCTTGTAGTGCTCCTCCATCAGCAGCGTGTCCTCTGACAGCAGCTGCTCCATCAGCATCAGTGCCGTCTGACGATTGGCCAGCGGGAAGAGCACTCTGGCCAGCGATTGGTCGGCCTTGACCATCGCTTCTACCAGCTCCTCCCACCGAGGTCTCTCAGCAGGCCTCTCCAGGCTCTCCGTCTCCCTCTCCGGTGTCCCCCTCTCCTCTTCCATCTCCTGGGTTTTTCCCGACTTCTCATCTTCCGTTTCGGGATTTTCCTCCGCCTCCACCTGCTGACTGATGTCTGTGTCAGAGACGGAGGTGCAGGAAGACACAGAGGTTTCACTTGTCTGCGTTGGAGGGGCCAAGCTCGTGGACTCGTCAAAAACGTCTGTCAGTGGTGAAGTCTGGACTTCGTCTTTGATCTCTTCCTCTGGACGGAGGATCCACAGTGACGGATCTGTGGTGACGCCGCAGCTCAAAGACACTTCGCGGTTGGAGTCAGGCTGTAGGGCGTCGCTGCTTGGTTCATCCACTGACAGCTCTCTCTCTGATCCAGTCACAGACAGAGAAGTCCCGACTCTACTGGAAGTTAAACAAACGATAAATATAATATGCAGAATCAGAAAAAACAACATCATGCCTTGAGTCCATTTTAGTTTAGTTCGCTCAATCATTTAACTGGAGGAAACAAATGCTGCATTGACATTGAGTCTAATCTTACCTGGAGCTCGGCCTGTTTTCACAAGGAAGCTTTGTCTTGGTGGGGGTGGAGGTGGTGGATTTGATCTCCCTCTCACTGGTCTCTAGACATCTGGGGGAAGGTGGGTCAGATGAAGTCTCACTGGGCGGTCTACTGGACCTGAACTCATCTGTGACCGGGCCGTGAGAACAAGGAGATCCAGAGTGAAGCCTGGCCCGGGAAGAGTAGCAGGAAGCCGGGGTGGTGGATCTACTTGAATTCTTTGTTCCTACTGCGGCTTCATCGCCTGGTTCTGAGTTCTCCTTCAACAGAGACCTTTTCTGGGTTTGGTTTTGTGTCTGTCCCTGAGCGCTCTTCTGACCAACAACCTCTGGTTCCTTGCCCGCTTGCTCCGTTACAGTT
The DNA here is from genome assembly GCA_038501785.1 of Myoxocephalus aenaeus. Classification (NCBI taxonomy): domain Eukaryota; kingdom Metazoa; phylum Chordata; class Actinopteri; order Perciformes; family Cottidae; genus Myoxocephalus; species Myoxocephalus aenaeus. The sequence goes on from JBAMJR010000017.1 coordinate 2,949,359, forward strand.
GGTTTCTTTCTCCCTTGGTCCTGCCCCTTGGCTTCTCTGACTTCTGCAAAGAAAGAAACGCCCCTCTTGTCTCCGTCCGGTCCTGCTGGTTGAGTGGAGTCCCTCCACAGTTGATCTAGCTGCTCAGAACTTTTACTCATAGCCGATGGTCTTGTTAACTTTGATGCCCCGAGCTCCTCCATGGACTTCCCCCTCTGTGCGACCACACGGACACGCTGCTGGACCTCAGGGGCTGCCTTTATTAAGGAGTCCTCATTAGCTGGCTTTATTAAGAGGTCCTCAGTGGCATTCGTCTGGGGCCTGACATTGACAATCAGTGTTTAAATGTTAAACAAAAGCCATCAATTTATACAAACAATGAGAACTTTGAATGAAAACCAAAAATGCTCAAAGCAACACTTTTAACTTGCATTTTCATATGCAACTTCTTTAAAAAAGGCAAATACAAATTAATCATCCACATGCAATGTTTTACTTCAAAGACATATAACAATTTGATATTCCTAGAAATCATAATGTAGTTCTGAGAAGTAGACAAACTCCTTAAAAATGGTTAAGTCAATGACTCTTCTTTTACAGCCCATGAATTAATCTTTTAAAAGGAATGCTGGTTTGCTGGAGCAGGTGGGTGTTGACTTGTCAGTGCTACAATGAATCAAGTGGAGATTTATAGTCTGTGCAACAACGCACACTCACTGACCTAATACTCTCCTGACCTAAAACCAATAAAAATGTCCCATTGTGTCTGCAGTGCTGGTACATACCGCCAGGTTTCCATAGTATCCACTGGTAATGGATCCTCCTCGTAGTCCAGTGCCTACAGACCCAGAAGAAAAGTCAAAAGGCAACACATGAATTACACTTGAATCTGGAGACACTTAAATTCTTCTGAATTAAATAACAAAGTATATCAAATGAATATCAAACACTACAGCCAGAAGAGGGTTAATACACATCTTGTTTTCTTTGACATATTTTTTTTCTGACTGGCTTGTTCTTATGGTAATTTAATGTAATATATTTGTGATGGAGAGCTTATCAGACACTGACTTTAAAGTAACATGTCTTATATTTCTAATTGTCTCAATCTGAACAGACTTACCTGAAGTACATGTGGTGTGGATGTGGATCTGGTCCTGAAGAAACGAGGTGGTTCTGGTTGGTCCAAGAGACTCTCCACTGAGGCAGACTTCCCCTGAGATGGACCTTGGCTCTCCCTCCACCTGGGTTGATTCGACTGGCCCGCATACTGGCCTGAACAAGACTGAGCTGAGAAGAACTGGGCATACCTGTTTGTGAGAATATAAATACAAGTGTAAACGATTTGATCCATACAACAAAAAGCATCACAAGTTTTCTTGTTCTGCTTCTCTTTCGTACCTGATGGAGCTGGTGGAGGAGTCAAGGATACGGCCTGCAGAATGGGGTCTGTGGAGTTTCTTCTTGGTGTTTTTGCCTTCATGATTTCCTGATAGAGGCCTGGGAACCCAATCGAAGGGTTTCTCCCCCAGCGAATGCCTCTGTCTGGATGGAGATGATATCTGGGGCGCTGGTTGCTGTGGCTCAGGCACCTTTTGGCTCGTCTTACGCTCCATGTACTCCACCAGGGCCTTTTGTTGCATATGTTTTAAGTTAGTCTTTGAAGCACTAGAGGCTGAAAGGGCTCTACCTCTTGTCTCAAACATCTTCCTCCGTGCTGCAACCAGTCCCTGCTCTCCTTCCGGCCAACGTTCCTCTCCCTCGCTTTCGTTGCCAAAGGAGCGGCATGCAGAGTGGATGGGGGCACCACCAAGCTGGTTAAGTTTATCTGGTTCAGAGAAGCACATCTTCTTCTGCTCTTGAGTCAGTCGCTTCCTCCCTCCGATGCGTGCTACCTGGGGCTGGGCCACATTCACTGGTCTCCCGATTTCCTTTTCAGTCTTTTCGTCCCTCTCCTCCTGCCTCTCCCTGACTTCTTCTTTTATGCTCCCCCTCTCTGTCTCCTCAGAGGTCACAGAGGGAGTGAGTGTGTCTGTGGAAGTCTCAGAGTCCTGTGATAGGGAGAAAGTGTGAATCACTGTGGGCCTCAGCTCAGGTTTTTGCCTGATTCGGTGTGGCCATGACAGCTGCAGGTCCCTCCTTTTAAACGACGTCTCCCTTAGGACCTTCGACTGGGCATCCTTCAGCTTCTCTTTGTAGTACTTTTTAAAGGAGTCATCCAGAGTGTTACAGGCAACGGAGATAACCTCCCCTCTATCTTTGCTGCTTGTGTCACTTTGTGAAGCTCTCTCATCTTCAACAGCTACATCTTCATGACCTATTCTGTTTGGGATTGCTTCATTGCCTTTTATACTGAAATCAGCATCCTTTTTAGGCTGTAACGCTGCCCTGCTGGCTCCAGTGAGGTGGTACAGAAGCGGGGTTGTTTCTTTGTTTATCCTCTCACTGGCTACATCCCCCAAGGGCTGTCGTTTCCCTCTCTTTGCCTCCTCCTCTCTCTTGTGGTAGTTGGGCTGTTCATTGTTTATCAGTGAGGTGACCTCCTTTGTATGTTTGGTTGAATGTGGTGGACAGTTCCTGTCAGGTCCACAGTAGAATATGGGGTTGTTGGCAGTGTGGCGCCCAATATCTCGATTCTGAATCATGTCGATTTCTTCCAAGGCATCGAAGCTTCGAGAGGACTGGGTCGAGATGTAAGATAGTCTGCGATTCTCCTGGTCCTGGCTTCTGAAGGAAAGGTCCTTGCTCTGGGAAGTGAAAGTCTCTCTCTCATCTGGAATCACACCACTGGAACAGCGAGAGCTCTCTTGAAGAGGTCTAAACAAATTATCCATTGTGCTGTGGCATCTTTCTTTTTCTCTTAGCTGGTGTGTCTCCAACACAGTGGAGCTCTCGCTCCCAGCCTCAGACCCACACACAGAGGCTGAGTGGGTCCTCATTCCAGATTCAGACTTACACATTCCTGTGACAAAGTAGAACTGACCTTTATGCTGGATGCTGCTGTTGATTAAACTCTGACCAGCATTCCAGGGGCTGGCAGCTCGAGTTGGCTCTGAACCAAGCCAATCATGAGCTGAGTGTGCCCTTTTGCGCTGACTCTCAAAATGGCTACTGCTACCAATGGACTTGTTGGGATGGTCTCCATTACATCCACCACTGCTTGAGGGTTGTCTGAGTTTCAGGTGCTCAGGCTGGCTTGTGCCTCGCGGAGGTGATCGGCCGAGAATGTTTGTTGACTTCTGCTGCTCAGAGGCAGCTTTGCTATCGGTGCTGAAAATGTATTCTGGGTTCAACGGCGCCCTGCTCTGATCATGAGCCTGGAGGTGGGGGCGGTAGCTTGGTGGCTGTTGGGCCTGCGGCAGTTGTTGTTGAGAGCCCCTCCAAACCGAGTACACTGGGTCAGAATGTAAGCTTGATTTGCCTGTGTCTGGGTTAGCCGTCTCAGGTTTCTGGGTATTCAGACCATGGGGCTGTGGGTGGAGTCGGTTGAGGGGTTTGGACTGCTTTTGAGGCTGGGGTTGCTGGGGTTGAAACTCTGTACCCTGATGGTGGACCCTGCTGTTTTCCAAGTTTTTTGTGGCTATAAAACTATCCAGGCGTGCTGGGACTGGGGGAGGACGGACAGGAGGGTAAGCACCTTGCGATGGAGCCCCCAAACGCCCCTCTTTTTTAGAGAGAGCTTTGTTGTTGGTATAGAGACTGTCATAGCCGTTTAGGTTGTGGTGGTTTACATTGGTGTTGGTATTGTTGCGATACTGCTGTGAGATAGCTTCCACAGAGCGATAGAGCTGGTCCATGGTTTTTGAGTCAGACTGCAGAACCTGGGTCGGATGGTAAAGGGATTTTACATACTTAAGATCAGCATAGTGGCTGAAGGAGCTGGACTGAAGGTCGTCTGGGTGAAAAGGAGAGGGGTAGTCCGGGGCAGTTGACCCGCCAGAGAAGGAGCTGTATGCAGAGTCTCCTTTGCCGTGTTGGTGGTGGGCAAGTTGGTCGGCAATGCTGCTGTTGGACTTGGCTGGGGAGAGCCGGCTGACAGGCAGGCTCAGAGGATGCAGGTCCACGTTGCTCATTCTCTCAAAGTGCAAGTTGTAGGAATCCATGGAGGACTGGGGCGGATGGCAGGAAGGGCAGGGCAGGGTTTGTAAATATGTCGTACGGGTATGTGCACTGATGCATGTGTCTTCCTTGTGGGTGAAACTGGGGAAATTACCACTGACACATTTGCATCAGGTTGTCCGTCACGCTTGTTGCTATTTAGGTCATTTTCCTGCCTCCTTGTTTATTCAAGATGCTCAGTAGCTCCTGGGGGAGGAAACACAAACACAGAACAAATTTGTTATCAACATAAATTCTTAACTCAGGATTCACACTCCTGTCATGGCAAATGACTGCTCACCTGTAAAGGTTAGACAACATGTGTGTTCAAACAGAGAGGGACTGACCGATACTCAATCCATCACATGGCTTTGTGCGGTCTCCACAAACATACCATTGCATAGTTGTTTTGACTGCTTTGCAACGGCATGACAGCTTTACACAAACACACATGTTTGTATTAGATTATCAACTTGGCATGTCCACTATGTTAATGGAAGACACAGCCACATCACCATATACAATAATAAACACCTTCATACTTCATCTTCGCTGTATGCAAACCCCATCTGCTCAAACACTATTAAGATCCCAGAAAACAGTTAGTCACCACAGAAAAATCTTTGCTTGGCATTTCTAGGTCAAATTCCTTAAGTGAAAGATTATGCTCCACCGGTTATAAATTGCAAAGACAAGTAATGTACCTCGAGATTTTTTTTCTTGCCCCCAGTAGAAAGCTGTTCAAGCCTACCCAAGCAAAGTGGAGGTGCTGGAACCTGGCAGCACCAATATTTTTATTTCATGTTTAAATCTTTTATGAAGTAATGTCTAGTAAAATGTTATTTTCTTCATTCATTGGGTATATTTTTCACTCATACTTTCTTTTTACTTTACTGCTTTACTTGTTAAGAGCCAAAAACCTTTTTTTTCTTTTTTTTGGCTAAAGTAGAAAGAAAAAAAACTAACAATCATTTTTACTATCAATTAATCGTTTGTTCTGCAAATCGAAGAAAATTGTCCCATTTTCTCAGATGATATTTTGCGTATTTTTACGTTTCACAGCTCACACGGTATACTGGTTTAGTGGGTCCGAACAGTTAACTACCAATTCAAGGAGTCTGTCTGCCATTTTGCATCAACGTGGCCCCTAATTAACTGCCTTGAGGTTGGCGGTGCACATTGTAAAACACACATGAAAATATGTCAGGAATTCCATATGGAGCAACAGAAATCTGGGAGGATTAGTCATGTGATGGATGTATAATGCCTTGTTATACAGAACTGCAACCTGCAAATACCTTTCTACCTTTAACCTTATTGCTCTTGGGACAGAAACATTTGGGGGAGATTAAACTAACACTTAACTATACAAGCAAGTGTGCAAAACGCTGTAGTGCTTTGCAGATTGCTGTAAAGCTATAATCAACCAATACAACACTTGCAAATACCACTTAATAGTCTTTGGGCCTTTCAAACTGAGGCTTCTGCAACACTCACAATCTACAGGTAATTTGTTTCGATTCAGATAATTTGTTTAATGGCCAGAAACCAATTAACTTCATTATTGACTTCAGTCTATGCTGGGTTTCTTCAAACTCAGAGTACTATTTTCTCAAGTTCACTATTCACTATAAAAGTACACCGCATTTTAAAACTTAAAAGGGATGCAATTTTCTAACACACAGAACCTTGCTGCAATCATAAGCTATCCCAAAACTCATCTTCAATACAGAGACCATCTCCTGCAAGGTAATGATAGGTTTATTGTTTACGGTCACTCTAATGACAGAGTAGATAAAGTCTTCTCTCTCCCATGACATGCATGCCTTTCCATGACTCTGTCATCAAGTTGAAGCTACATGGCTGTCATGCATACACAAAGGTCAATGCTGCCAATAAAACATAGACAAGCCAACCAGCTAATCAACTCTGACACTGCAGTATTTCAATTTGGTCTTTAGCATTGATGAAAGCGCAAGAAACATCCTTACGTAAATGACCACTTACTAACTTAGACTCCTTATAAATCAGTCCAAATGACCAACGCTTTGCCGGTATGGTCATGTCTGGTTGCAGAGCTGAAAAAAACAAATCAAATATGATCCTAGGTGGTCGTTTTGCATACACACAAAATCCACCTCCCAAGAGCCGTTCAAACTCCAGTACTAAAGGGGATTCCATGTGTTTATGAAGGCCCTTCTGATCTGTGGTGTGTGTGTGTGTGTGTGTGTGTGTGTGTGTGTGTGTGTGTGTGTGTGTGGTTTCCAGCCCTCCTCTTCCCTCTGCAAAAAGAGAGGGAGAGGCTCCCAAACAGGGGAGCGCTCAAGTGGAAGTGATGGAGGGGACAGGCAGTGACTAAATGTACAGAGAGGAGAGGGGGGTTGAGGCAGAGGGTGACCGGCCCAGACAAATACCCTCACACGCAAACCACAACAACAGGAGACAAGAGAGCTGAACAATGACAGCCGGAAAGCTGAACACAAGTTGGAAGGACTGGATCAACAGTCACAGCAGCAAGGCAGATGGCTACGGAAGCCACTGAGAGATTAACCACTTGCAGGCTGGTGTGAATGGAAGTTTTTAAAGTTCAGAGAGCACACTTGACAAGAAATAAATAGGAAAAACTCACCCAAACTTTGAGTCTAAGTCGCTGACCTTCCCAATTGCCATCTGAGAAAGAAAAGTGTTCCAAGTTTCAATTTAAATATGGATTAGCTGAATGATCCACGTTTTTTCTTTCAGAACATCTTTCTTCCTCTAAAAGAGGGACCAGACCAAGTAACCAGGAGAGCTAGATATTAGAGAGAAGGCTTCTAGCGAGTCCCTTCTCCCCCCACTGAGACCCGAAGCTGCCTAGCGGGAGCCACTGATTGGCCAGCCGATGACGTCCGGCTCTCCGATGCACAATGAACGCAGCGGAGGGAATATTTCACTGCCGCAGATAGCTGCTAGTGCTGCCGGCCGCCTGAACAACAGAGAAAGAGGGGAGAAGAAGAAAAAAAAAAGAAAAAAAAGAGGCCTCGCATTCCTGGCTGGCTTCAAAGACGGAGCAGAGGCCGGGTGCCATTCATTCCCAAGGCCCTGAGCCCGGCACATGGAGACTAGCCAAGGCAGGAGGGAGGAGGGGAGGGGGTATAGTGGTGGGGCTGGTGGGTGGATGGGTGACCTCCCAGCCTCCACCCAAAAAAACTAAACTGTCACAAAGACTAACTATCCCCCACCATCACCCTCATTTTTACTGTTATTCCTGACAACTATTAGTCTGTATTCTTCTATTCCAATCACACAACTATTAAATAACTGCAGACATCTCTAATAATCACTACTGCAGTAAGACTGATGAAGGTCATCATTACTGTAATGTATTGGAGAAGCTTTGTCTTTAATTAATGTAGAAATTGCATCTTTTCAATTTTTCGAGAAAAGAATTAAATCTTGTTCACGATGCATTCAATTTGACAGCTAAAATGAGAATGACACTTAATAGACAAGTGGGCTCTTACCACCCATAACAATGTGGTGGCAACTATGTTATCTGAACATATAGTACTAAATTCACTCAAATAGCTAAGATAGAACATGTTGAATACACTATGAGACACTGATCTGTCTTTTGCATGGGTCAAACTCTCTCAATGACACGTCAGACAATGACCCTAGTTGCCCTCTCTATTGTTTTCTACGGTGGCTGGCAGTGCTCATCTATGCAGACTTTTTGTTACCGTTAGCACAGTGTCAGACAAAGTGGTGCGAAGAGCAGCATCAACGTTCTGTTGTTGGCTTTACTGCTGCTGCACCTGAAGACAACAACATAACGTTTCTTTGTGATGTGGGACTGAGACAGGGAGAGACGCAACCAGATTTTATGAGCTTTAATATAATTTTTTAAGATACAACATTTTAATATTTTGTATTCAGCTTTGAGATGATAAAGGATTTATTGAGTCACATTCCACACGTGTGACAGCAAGAGAACTCCATAACAGGGGTCACCATTAAACAGAGATGTGTAAACAAGGATAAGCTCATGACCACTTTCTGCCCGGTAACTGAGCTAACTAAGTACTATATCATGGTGGCGGGAGGCGAGAATATGTCTTAAGAACCGCAAGAATTTAAAGACTATATGTTTTGAAAACAAAGCTAACAAGGTCAGGAAAGGTGTCAGGCAAGGACATATTTTCATACTTACAAGAAGAGTGGATTTAAAAAAAATTAAGAGAGAGAGAGAGAGAGAGAGAGAGAGAGAGAGAGAGAGAGAATGGATTGGAGGGGGGGTGGTAAATTCTTTCAGATTTCTCTGTCATTCATTGGTGATTATGTGTTCCAGCGTGACCTTCACCATACTGCCACGAGACTGGACCACCAGGCATCTTGAGAAGCCAAAGGCAGAAATAGATAGAGAATACAGACACAGGAGGTACAGGAGGATAAAACAGAGGCAGCAGACCCACAAAAATGAAAAGGTGAAAGAATAAACATGGAGGACACAGCTATGAGAGAGAGCGATGAAAGACACAAGCAGGAAATTTGGGAACTACAATGACTAATGCATTGGTAGCCAGCCAACCAGCGAGCAAGCCAAAAGCAATAAGCCTGTTAGCCCTGCTGGCCTTGCTAAGTCTGTGGATAAAGATGATGATGGGTCGCCGGGCCTCTGAGCTAAATGGAAAACTACCGTTAATGCTGTTGCTCTCAATCAGAAGGAAAGACTTTAAATCTGCTCGGTAAAACTCAGAAACAACTAATAATGTATCCTCATCATTGCAGACCTTTTGGCACAGCACAGCAAGAAAACCACAGGTGTAATCAATGACATTAATTAGGGCTCTAGTTTAGACTTTGCTCTGTAGTGTCAGGACCAGACGTACAGGTAATTGTGCTTTGGATGACTGTCACCAGTGATTGACGTTGGCCCAATCCTAAAATATACAGCGGTGAGGACATCGTCAGTCGTTTTCATTTCCCCAAAGGAACGATCTTGAACCTGACTGAATCCTAGAAATATTCTGTTCTCTAAAGTCTGACGAAAAGTAAGATCTTAGCCACAGGCAAATATATCTTTGTAAATCTGCCCCTTGGTATTGCGCATGCTTGGAAATTGGCATGACTGGTGCACCCTGGAGGATTTTTCATATTTAAAATTTTAAGAGCGCACACACACACACACACACACACACACAAGATAATTCAGCCAAGACTCCACACACTTTGTGTTTGTTAAACGATTTCAGAGTGACGACTCCAAGGAGTTGGGATCTCACAGAACCAAACGTCAGATGCACTTGTGTGTGCAATGTTCACAAGGCGCATAGATTTTGCAGCACAAGCCGAGTTAGAACCAACGTTTTTTGTTCGACTCAAACTGGGCTGGTCCGAGCTAATGTCATAACTTATTATCAGTGGTGTATAGTAACGAAGTAGAAATACTTCGTTACTGTACTTAAGTAGTTTTTGGGGATATATGTACTCTACTTTACTATTTATATTTCGGTTTACTTTTACTTCACTACATTTTGCAAAGAAAACTGGTACTTTTACTCCGATACATTTCCCCTGAAACCTTCGTTACTCGCTACAAAATCAAATCTATCTTTAGAAAAAAAAAACACATCCGGGACTGTGGTGGAACACAGACTCCACGAAGCAGGTTTTGCGAATCACAATATTATGCATTTCCCTCTACATCCTCTAGTCCAGCGCTCCCAAACCATTATTGCGCCACGGACCGGTAACGTGAAGACAATATTGTCACGGACCGGGTCCGACCTCGGAGAGACAGGAGACAACGACACCCGACGTGTGTTCGTTATGTCCAGTCTACTCCTAACTAAACCTTTAGTCCAGTCTACTGCTTAACTTATAACCCGCTGCACAAAGACAGGATGTGGAAATGAAAGCAGGTTTTCATGCTTTTTTGGCGATCTCAGGATACTCTGCCTTGGTTTTAATCCAGAACACCGGCAGAGTTGAAACAGACTTAAGTTTCATTTTCAGGGTAACGTAACATATTGACATGTGTCAAGAGGTTCCGTCTGAGGTCACCACAGACGGATGTATCTGGTAATTTTTCACAATAAAACATTTTTCCGGACTTGATTTTTTTTATTTAACTTACATTTTTCATTCATTCTTTCTGTTCCGGGCGGAATGAGCATACTTATAACCACACTGTTACAACTCCTTCATAGTGTCATGTTGCTTTTTGGAAAATTATGATGATAAGTTCATAGTAGATGCAAAAGTATACTTAGGTACAATATATTATGTTGTACATAATATATGTGGATGGATCACAGCCAACCCAGTTATTTTATCAACACAACTCCTTGTCCTTGGTCATGGTGGCCACAGCACTTAAAAGAATAAACTTCATAATTCTCAAAACTCTGACCCATTGCTTTTTTATTAAAAGCATGTACTTGTACTTTTACTTTCAATACTTAAGTACATTTTATATCAGAAAAATACTTTTGATACTTAAGTACAGAAAATATCAGATACTTTAAGACTTTTACTCAAGTAGTATTTTAATAGGTGACTTTTACTTTTACTGGAGTAATTTTCCAGTAAGGTATCTTTACTTTTACTCAAGTACGGCTTTTGGGTACTTTATACAACACTGCTTATTATTGTAATTTGTATGCAGGTGGAGGAGAGAGTGAGAAGTGGCTGTTTATGAGGGTTTATGCTCAATATTCCATTGCCGTTCCTTTTAAACTACAATCTATCGGACAAGACCGTTAAACCATGGCTAATAAACCGGACAACTCCAAGGGCAGAGCATTGAAAGAAAAAAAGAAAACGTAGGATCAATATGTGCCACTCTTGCTAATATTTTAAGCCATTTGCTGTATGTGATTTTAATTATTCCACTGACCATTTGGCCCATGATGGCTTTCATTAATACGTGAATCATTACATTGATTAGTTACTCATTGTACTTGACCTTCCATTAAATACCACTCTAGTAGCCTTAACACCAAGGTAAGAGACGTACAGTAACACAAGCCTCTACAAACGTATCCTGTAATCTTTGTCATCAAATCCAAAATCATTTAAATGGATAAAGAAAGAATCACACACACACACACACACACACACACACACACACACACACACACACACACACACACACACACACACACTGTAATACTGCACTATGACTTCACTTCTGGACTCAAGCCTCCCACAAGGACCTGAAAGACATCACTCCTATTGTCCCTGATCAAACAGAAACAGAGAGGAAGCCGTTTTTGAAAAGGTGGAAGTGGTCGGGTGTTGACCACTGGCGGAGCAAAGCATCTATTAGCGGGAAAGGGAAAGCCATGTTGCCATGCAGCGTTATCACCGATGTCTGCAATGCAATTTTCTCCTGTATGTGCGTCAAACACACAAAAAAGAGACTACGTCTTGGAGTGTGCAGGGGAGAGAGACTGTGGCTGTGTGTTGCTGGGCAGTGCTCACATCGCAGTCTAAAATCTCTAACTGATCAAGACAAGCTGTCACACTCTAATAAGCTCTGCATTCCTGCCTTGATCTGGCCTAAATACCTACTTGACAATATTAACATTTGGACTACTTAATTACATGTTGATGTGTTCACGAAAGTTGAATACACCTAAATAAACCGACAATGGCAGGGCTGTAACTTGCAAGCAGCCTCGCCATCTGTATGTGGCACACACATGCATGCACACAAAATGTGACACGGTCAATAGGAGCGTATTAATAATATTCTCCGCTATAAAGAAAAACAGTTCAGCACTCTGTATCCTCTCTCGTCAACCATTAACCAAGAACTGCAACATGCCTGGCAATGTCGAGCTTTAAAACTGAACACTCTGTGAATCATAAACTTTGTATTACTTCCAAGTGGCTTCTGAGAAGACAATTACTTTTGTATTAAGGACTCCCCCCAGGGGGGCTGCAATATGATCTAGTCATGGTGAATTTAACTGGATACTGTAGGTATTCCTCCACACTAGAATAGCACAAGGCTGCAGGCGACAGGAATTTTGTTTGAGTGTAGGTGCGTTTGGTCTAAAAATGGGGGCATGCAAATTCACCATTATTGCAGCGTATGGTTCTCAGTCTTTATTATGTGTATTAAAATCTGAGAACATACTGTTCTGGGTCAAAGTCGGATGTGGAATGATTATTTTTTTAAAGGACATTTACGGAAGCAAATTCGTTACGGGGAACTGGATACCAAACTGACACGAGTGCAATGTTTTAAACATGGCTATTCTGCACCACTAGGGGGAAGGACCAAGGTAAGCAAAAACTGGAAAGGCAGGGTAAGGTGTGAAAAATAAGGATTTTATTGCCCCAATAATATGTACAGGTTTAGGATGGGGAACAAACATCTTAACAAAGTGACAAATAACGAGGAGGAATAATAAGGAGACCTCTCTCCCTAGTGGCGCAGAATAGCAAACAATGAGTCTTGCACCCTGAAGAAGAAAAAAATAAAACCATTCATTTTTACAAACAACTTTTCTTAATCTGACCAATACGCCCAAGAGATGACACATGCCTGACACACACCCCCGACCTCGAGGCTCACGTGTTTCGCTGGCTTAAAAACATGGACAGCACCTCACCACATCTCTTCAAAGCAAACGATTACCTTATTCAAATGTGCGATACCAACAACAAACAAGGGAGCCACAGTGACAAAAGAGGGCCAGGACGAGGAATGTATGAAAGGAGGAAAAACACCGAAAGTGAGAAAGAAGAGACGGCCCCGGCAGGAAGCGGAGGACAAACACCACAGGAAAAGAAACACACAATAGCAAATGACCACCTTCCTGTTCAAAAGGTGGGAAAAGTCTCAATGACGCCATCATTACGGGGAAATATTATTCTTAAAAATTAGAGAAAAAAAAACACCTATTGTGCTTGGGTCCCACATGTCTTGACCCAACACACACTGTCTACGTCATGAATTCACCGCCACTTTCATCATCGGATCGTCAACCAGCTGGCTCAGCTAGTGTCACCTCTTGCCGATCGCAGTCTGTGCCCCGCCGGGCTGCAGCAAACGTCTCTGTTATGTTACGCAACGAGCTGCGGCCTGACAGGCTGACCACAGACACTGAACAGACGCATGACTTCATCCGTGGTGGCCCCGGAGCTGGTACTGGCAGCAGTCGTGACACTGTATGACTTCACCAAGAGCACATGGGGTTTAACACGGAGGTCAAGCCTCTACTGCATGTATTGTTCTTTCAATATGACCCATCATTATTAATCTCACAGTGACTTCTATCTCACGACTGAGTGTCTGTAATAACTCACCAAAACTGTCACTTTGTGTCGTTTGAGTCACCGAACATAGCAGGGAAAAACAATGAAGCTGATGCTAATATTGGATCAAATGCTGGTTAGATGAAAGATCACAACAAGACAAATTCAAAGAATAAATACAGTAATTTAGCACCATTAATGAGAGCACATATCAGTTTGTGTTTCAGAAAATGTCAACATGAACTAGAGCTAAGGAAATAAGTTAAAATACAGAGTAAAGAACAATGAACTTCTTTTGCAAGCTGTTATATGTGCATTTTTTCCCGTTACTGCTTGTAAAATCCGTGGTGTGGTACAATGTGTCCTGGTTCTGTCTTCATTTTTTCCCACAATTTACCTCAAGTGACTTCGGTTCTGTTCAACTTTGAGGATTTAATTGTTTCCAGTACTGAAAAGTAATCAAATAAAAAGACAAATTTTATTGAATGTTGCATCTTAAAGAGAGCTATTTAGAGAGTTTTTGAAGTTGTGGTGTATGCACTTTCCTTCAGCCTGCCTCAAAATTCTACTTCTATACTGATACTGAGGTAATGCAGTGGTAAAAAATACAAATCAAATCACAATATTCTTTTAGTTTTTACCGTTAAATTATGTATTTCTAGCAATGACAGCAGCAGATATCCAGGGAAATATCTCAACATCTATGAAATGGATTGGGGCAGACTCTTTGTGCAGTCATTCATGGTTCCCAGAAGATGCATCCTATCATCTTTGGTGGTCCACTGACTTTTCCTCCATCATCCCACAAGGTGAATAACCTTGATGATCCCTGATGTTTTCATCTCACGCCATCTTCAAGTCATATATGTAATATGTCAACTACAAATAACTGAAAAACAAATGGCATTCCCATCCGCCTCAGCTGCACTTTATGTTTAGTGCCAATTGGCAAACATGAGCATGTTCTTGTGCTTAACCAACAGCGTGTTAGCGTGGTGATCACAGTATTCAGCACAAGGCACCATTGTGCCTGAGAACAGCCTCAAAGAGCACTCGATAAAGAAGACAAAGTGACTCGAGAATGTCTGCCAGACAACTTCAAACCACTAACAATATACAAACCATACAATAAAACAATTTAATATCTGTATTAGGTAAGCACGGAGATAATATCGATCAGCAGGCCAAACACCTGACACTTTACGGTGGCATGGCACTCTGACCCGCTGTGCCTTATCACGGGTTTGGTTGTTTGGCAGAGGCACATTGAAAGGAATGTGCCCGATAAACAACTCGGGCAGGTACAGATACAGCAGGTAAAGCAAACAAATTGTTGTACTCAGTACACGGCTCTCATGCAAAACTAAACACACAAATCCAAGAATCAAACTTTCGCCGACTTGTAACACTCCGTTCATCTCACACGTCCACCCCTCAAACTACAGAGGGGATTCAATCATCACCATTTTGGGTAAGTAGTAATTACGCAGCAGCATCGCCAGTCAGATATTGTTATTTTGTGCTCCAAAGGTTATCGAGTTCACAGACTATTCAAATGTCACTTATATGACTCTTCTGTGGAGTGATCTCACTTTTCATTTATTGCCCTGTGCAGACGGCAGGTGAAGATAAGAGGATAGCCTGCTGGACACTTCCTGGTTGAACGAACAACTGTGCATACAGAAAGATCACAGGGGTATAACCCTGTGGGGTTACATTCAATAAAGCAACGTGCTTAATGAGAAGGGCTGACAATTATTTTGATTATCAATTAATCCACCAACTATCATCCTGATTAATCTACTAATCGTTTGGTCTAAAAGAAGAAAAAAGTAAAGTATAAAGTGGCTTGTTTTGTCCGTCCTAAAGTCTAAATCCCTAAATACATTCAATTTACCACCATAGAGGACAAAGAACACCAGAAAACTATTCACATGCGAGAACATGGATCGCTGGATTTCTCTCTAAAATAAGGCTTTGACGTCACATTCAGTAAGACATCCTGATTATTTTACATCAAGAGGCTATATTAAATCACAAGGACAAAGTTTCAATACCCATTACATAATGACATTAGATATTTAATCCTGCAGTGTTGAGAATATGCAAGGGAAGAAGTGCCAGATTAACATTGTGCCAAGGGCAATTTCTGCAAAGACGCCTAAGCACCAATCATGAATTGCAAAAAATAAGTGTTTTGCAACAGCACAGAGTGACAGAGTACGCCTTCAACTTAGTTTTTCTATTCAGCTGACTTCACTTAGTCCTCTCCAGACATTTTATCCCTTTCAGCTCCAACAGATGGAAGGGCTATGTCTATAGCCCCGGGGTATTTAGACACTGCACACCAACATCTTTCATGGGGATACTTTATCCCCATTTTTCTGCAGTCAAACAAATCATAAATCTCCACATCAACAGACTATCATTTTTACATAATTAGGAGTGTGTGTTTTCCCCTCATGAAATCGTCCGACCTCCTGGAGTGGCCACAGTCAGGTTACAGTACTAAATTACCTGCTGAGCTCCGAGACAACAGCATTCCTCGTATTGGCCTTATTGCTCCCCAAGACCCATCTAATATGAGACAATTACAGCCAATGAATGGACATTTTAGACCACAGAATATAATGAAAGCTAAAAGGGGAAAAAAAAAACACATTCCAGTCTCCAACAGTAAATAAACTCCACCCTATTGCTACCACACACAAAAAAGCTGGATTTAGGCATCAAGCAAAGTGACAGTCCATGCAACCATTCTGTGCTCGTTAAAGGCCTCCACACCCCAACAGGTGTTTTCAATTACCTTCACTGATTAGATGCTGCCCAGGAGGAGGACGGTGGATCTTTGCGCTGATAATGCTGTGGCCACACTGGATTTTCCTCATTTCGCGGAAGCCAGTTTGACACGTTACAGTGGGGAAAGCACAGCTGTGACAGATACAGTAATTATGGCTAAATTCCATTTGGCTGCTTTAATCAAACTCAGCCTGTATACACACAGTGCTGAGAAGAGGTCTGATCAGTCGGAGTAAAATCACATGTGGGGAGTATAGCGTGCAGAATATCAGCCCTACCCTGTGGAAGGCAGCTATCCTTAATGTTATTGAGTACACCTGTTACGACATGTCAAAATGTCTGCTACTTTGTACTAATTAGTTTAGCTTATCATAAAGACTGGAAATAGGGGGAAACAGCTAGCCCTCAGTCCAAAGTAAAAAGTAAAAAAACAAAACCACTCTAATTTTGACGAATGAATATGTTTTGTCGTGTTTTCTTAATCTGTACTCAAGAATAATGATAACTCTTGGTAAGAAAGCAAAACACCCTCTTTTTCAAAATGTTGAGTAAGTCCTTTCAGGTCAAAGCACAACACGTTTACACTCTGAGCCCGATTGAGTTATATTCTCTTGCTCCTTTATCCTTCTATCTCTGAAAACAACTCTGGTTGATTAACAAACACACATTCAAAAACCATCATCCGTCGCAGAACATTTTTTAACCAATACATTTCGGCCACATCCTTGTGGTCCTTGTGCACACAAATTCTGCACTGACGTCAGAGGGAAAGGCTTACAAACAGCAGGAGCCATTCATGCATGGCGCTCCTGCTGTTACACGGGCACGTCTCTGAAATCATGTCTGGTGATTAAGGAGAAACGGGCCAAAAAATAAAAAATAATATGAGGATGAAAAGAATAAAAGGTGTAA
This sequence comes from Myoxocephalus aenaeus, assembly GCA_038501785.1. Taxonomy (NCBI): domain Eukaryota; kingdom Metazoa; phylum Chordata; class Actinopteri; order Perciformes; family Cottidae; genus Myoxocephalus; species Myoxocephalus aenaeus. The sequence goes on from JBAMJR010000017.1 coordinate 2,966,399, forward strand.
GATACCGGGGTCGCCGTCAACAATCTAATACGGCGTGATGAAAGTGAACAGACGTGCCTCTAAGCTCTCCTTTTATACCTGCCAGGATGCTTTAAGCGGCATGAAAAGGGCAGTCCAGAAACACGACACGCTGCCTTGCAGAGCGGCAGCGGCATGGCAACAAGGAAGCGTTTGCTCAGTGTTGCGCCGGACATTTGAATTGCAAACTAGTGTGCGAGGGCGAAGAGTTCAAATTCACTTCCCCCCAATGACCCCAACATGGCTGCCGTTGAGGTCAACAACATATCCGAGCTGACAAAGTGCATTTTTTCATCTACTTGATGAACGACTGTGGGTGGGGGGGAATAAAGAAAGTAAGAAAGTGGACATTCATTCTCCACATATTGTCTCATATTACCATTCTTCAAGATTCGGTAAATTATTGGCCTTTCAAATCTCACTCTGTCTCCTCCACAGTTTACGCCTCGGAAAAAAAGATCTGCGACTTTTGTCCATAAACTTTGGGTCCCGAGACGTCGTTTTTCTCCCTACAGACAAATGCTGATTCAAACACCTACAAACGTTAAACTGACCACAGCAAACATTTTGCCTCCCACCTTGTGAGGCACAATTTGATATGGAAAAAATAAATAAAAAGGCAAACACACACAAACACATTAAGGGAAAGTTTCAACATCTACCTGTCATTTCTATCATTATTCTCCTCTCTCCTGCTTCTCAGCCGCTCATCAAGCCTGTAAAAGGGATTTTTTTCCTGTAAAATGATCTCTTGAATAAATGTGATTTAGTGGACACTTTAACGGTAGAAAAGCAAAACTGCAGCTTTCAATTTTAGAGTGCAAAGATCTCAGCTTTCAACATGTCCAATGGCTTTTCCATGTCCACATACCATACAAACTAGTGCTGCTACATTTTTTTAAAGCACACCAGTTGACAGCATTGTCATAGATGAGAAAAAACACTTCCTGGCATTAAAGCACCAACAGCTTTTGACATTTAATTAATCTTTTCCAGGTGGACACTGAGTTAGCATTTAGCCGGTGTCGTCAACCTGATTATCAATGTAACACAGCCAATCATTTGCTTTATGCTGCAGAAAGCTATATAAAGAAAATGAAGCAACAATGAAAAAGAAAATGATTGTTTTATCCGGAATACAGTTGTTCTTTGTTAACGCTATTACCACGTGGATTGTTATTTTGCAGTCCTCCCACCTCCATCTCAGTGGCGCTCTATTGAAAGAACAAAGTGAGTCTAATGTGCTGATAATTAGAGCACCACCTGCCCCTCAGGCTACATAGGCCGCAGACTATAGATCTCCCATTACAGCAGCGCCTCCGCAGACACTAAAAACTCTGTCTTAACTTTTTTAATTGTCCCGCTTTTGAAACTCATACAGTAGCCTAATAGTACTGATCATCGCGCTCAGGAGTCAAGTGATTTCTAATCTCCATTGTGCTTCCCAGCACCGAGTCTGCCACCGTGGTTAATTTTGGGGGAGCTGATCACAATGGGCTGGCAGGGCAGGTTTCCTACCTCAGAGCGAGGGATGAGAGGGGGTTTAGAGGAGGAAGGGGGTGTTAAGGCTGTAAAATAAATTACACAGAGATTAAACTTCACCAGAAAACTCTGTACACACTCTGGACTTTGTAACCGGGGGGGGGGGGGGGGAACTGGTGTGGTAGTCAGATGTGGTGCCGCTTTCCCCTTCTACACTCATGGCTAGGCTGAATGCATTTGTTTTAGTTCTTCCTTTCTTTATTATTATTATTTCTAATTATTATTTCTATTATTATTTACTAAGGCGTCTTATTTCAGCAACATACCCGAGTCACAAACCCATGTGTCGAAGCCACTCCAGCTCCGACTGCACACACATAAAAATAGACATCAAGCCTCCACTTCCTGCCATGTCCGACAGCTGTAAATGACTCTTTTATCCGGCAATATCAAGGCTGCATTACTGCGTCCGTGGCCGGCTCACGTCTCTGTGACAACCCCTCACCCACACCTCTTCATCAGGGGCCATGGAACGTGAGAGGGCCCTCCGGCAGACCTGTTAACACAGCGTGTCATGGAGGTACAGTGCTCACATGAGCCCTCAAGCAAGACACAAAGGATGAGGGGTATAAACTGCAACAGCGTGAAAAAAAAAAAACTCTTCCTCTTTTCATAGGCCCCTTCTTTAGATTGAACCATTTTAAAAATTGTGATTGTAGTGATGTGGCTTGGATTTGGATTTAAATTTCTAGGCGACTCGAAGACTAGTAAACCTGGATGTAAACAAGTGCAGGTACCCAAATGTTTTTGCTCAAGAACACAAGGCAACACTGAATGTAAACATTTGCTCGGTTCCAAAGAAAACTCCACAGGGCACCTTTCCTGACCCAATGACTATATTTACATTTGAGAGTTGTGTTTGTTGTCAGTGTTGCTGCTGCCACATTTGTTTTTCCTGTTGGTCTACATGCCCCCCAAAAGGTGAAGAAAAAGGAGTCGGACATATGTTTCTCTCTCACCCCCCCCCCCCCCCCCTATAGGGCCATACAATAGTGTAGGTGTGGCGCTGCTGCCAGATAACCAGAGCAGGCTGCCAGACGCATAACCGTACACACTTTCCAGCCTGCCCTCAGGGGGTCTCGTAGTAGTACAACAAAAACCTCGGTCAGTCATTTGTCTCCTTCTCGCCCGTCTGCTCTACAGGACCTGAAGAGGCCTCTCTGTTCCCCGGACAAAAGAAGGACAATCGGACAATATTTCATCACAGCTGCAGACCAGTCAGTGGCCAAACAATAAAAAAGGCCTCTGAATGAGTCTTTTTTTTTTTTCTTCTTTTCATTTACAAAAAAATAAGTCAATCAATTAATAATAACTGCAGGCCAATAACTGCAAAAATGAAGAAGCCAATATTCACTTTCACTCTCCTAACTCTTCACAAACTCCTGAGGGAAACATCTGGTTCTTTAGCTGCTATAAAAGCTCCATGGTGCCACGATGACCTCTCAAAAGCCATACTACTTTAGAGGAAAGTCTTTACAGTGATTATTAAATTAAATCCTGCAAATTTCTAATAAAGGAATATCTAATGTAATCTAATGGACGTCGCCGTCGGTCATGCCAAATGTTCTTATACTGAGCCGCATCACCTTCATATCTATGATTATACCACACAAAAAACATGGTCACAAGGTTTTATTTCCAATTTAGAAAATAAACAACCTCAGATTTTCCTCCTATTACTTATTAATAATGTGGGAACTTTTGTTTTACTTGTGTGTGGCATCTTAAGCCGGCCCCTCTCTTCAGTCGGGTCGGGTTTTTGTCACATACTTATTTCCTCTATGAGTCATTTTGAAGGAGACGGACTCCAATGCAGCAGATACGGATTCACTCATATGTTTATTTTCGTTTCACACAATATGCAAATTAACTGTGACTTTTCTAAAATAATAAATCACCCGTTTTTTTCCTTCTTTTTCCAGATGACATTACAGAAATTATAGAAGAGAAAAGTTAACATTTGGCGATATTGGTTATTTCTTACATTAGTTCATTCTCAGGGTCACCAAGCGGTAGAGGTTGCATGTTAAATATGTTGGTAGGATGAGGGTGAAAGAGAACTTCCTGCAATGAAATCATACAATCTAAGCGTTTCTAAGCGTGCATCATAATGACTTTCACAAACCAGGATGCCACACCTTATGTTAACCAGCCTGAACCACAGTTTAATGATAATGTTATAGCACAACGATGATGTGCCCCACTTCTAAAATATAAGAAGGTACTTCTGCATGACGTGATGTCTTGAGCTTATCTCTGATATGTCCTCCTGAGTATTCTAACTTTATTACCCATTGAACCCTTGATAATAACGTGTCTGGTGGACTTTGGTCAGCTCACATTGTCGCTCTACTTTACAAGCAACATTGCCTTCTTTTTGGGCGAAAATTTATTCCTGACCCCCTTGTTATTGCTTTTAAGTAAATCTTCAGTTCTTATTAAAATATTACATATAAAACTGCTTACTTGATCATGTCAGCTGATTTCTATCTAAGTCATGTTTGTGGTTTCATTCCAAATACTCTCTTTGTACCTGAATAAGTCAATCATTTCACTGTTAAAAGACACAATTGAATTCCCCGCCCCCTCAGACTAACTCATTCACAGCTATCACATTAACACATCTATTTCCCTGAAACAAGCAATGCTGGTGAAAGTCTGACATCATGCAAGTACAAAGGATGAGGTGGAATTACAGCAAGATCACGATTCCATTACGGGAAAGTGTAAACATCTCAGGTAAAAAACAAATACCTGAAACCAACGAGCTGTGGACTGATTTACAAGTGTGACGCCTTCCTGCTACATCCTTGTCCATTATCTCACTCAAACACCTTTCATAGATTCCAAAGAGTGATAATGATTTAATACAGCAGCATTAGGCTATTTGATAAAGGATTTTATCGGCTTTATTTTTGGAATTTCATTATTATTTTCAAATCTGACATAAAGTATCCCTTGCGTAATCTTATCAATTAATTTGGATCACTTTTAGCAACATTTTCACAAGTTTTGAGAATGTAATATTTAGTTTTGGCTAATGCCTCGATGAGGGTCCTTATTGCTGCTGAACCCATCTGAACCTGATCTTAAGCCCGCAGCCAAACCAGTTAGTTTATCCTTGTAGAGGTGGGCTGTGTGAAAGGTCAGTGAAAGAATGTAAACATCCGAGTAAGAACCAACACCCACCGAGAGTAGTTTTTCCGCGGTTAAAAGAACAATCAGCCCTACAAAGTAAAAAAGAAAAAGAAAACTACACTTTGCATGCAGTTCCAAACCCCAAAGTAGTGCTTTGGGTCTGAAATGTCCTCCAATGACTGCACAATCAATACCCTGCACACGTTTTTTAGTTCCCTCAGAGTGAAAAGGAATAAGAGCGACTTGACAAGAGGTCATGTTTCAACACCCAGGGTAAGTTTACATGTAGGGCCCATGGCTCTGTGACCCTACTCCATTTTATAGCCTTGCCCTTTCTATTTGCTTCCATCTTTGGTTTCTGGCTTTCTTTCTCATTTTAACTTCCTGCAAACACTCAGGCCCCTAACTCATGCCATCACCAGTGGCTGGCCTAAACTGTGTGTGTGTGTGTGTGTGTGTGTGTGTGTGTGTGTGTGTGTGTGTGTGTGTGTGTGTGTGTGTGTGTGTGCACGCCTCATGCACATGAGTCGTCTGTATGTGTATCACACCTACGCGCGCGCCTTCTCTGCACAAACGTCTCCGTCGGGGTCTCTTTGCGGCCTCCGGGTCAGACTCCGTGGGTGCGGTGGAGTCGAGCCGGGTCAGCGGGCCCGAGCAGGGCCTCCAGCGGCGGCGCACAGAGGGGCCAGTGTGCTCCTCCTGCTCCCACCATCTGACCGATGCACCGCATGAGTGCTTCAGTTTCAGCCACAGCACAAAACAACAGTGTCTGGTTTCTCCCCTCCAAAGCAACGCTAACTTTTGTTCCCCACTTTAAATAAAACATGCTCCAGTCATTAGGTAAAAAGGCCCTCCTGTGCATAATTCAGGGCCAGGTATCCATTTGAGGAGAGGAGATAAGGTTAGGGAAGGACAATGCAGTTTTGTTTTTCACAATACTGTCAAACGACAGATCTGCAACGATGTGCAATGTAGAAATTGTGAAAATGGCAATTAAATGGGGTGATTTGGGTTGCTGTGTTAATCCAGTTCACAATATCTATTACAGGGCTGCAACCTGCAACTAACCATCATCTTTATCGTCAATTGCTCTGTTAGTTCCATGATGACATTGAATTATTTGTTAAAAATAAATAAATAAAAACTCCAAACATCCACAAATATGTCAAAAGGTTGTAAACAGAGAATTTTAGTTTTACTCAAATGTCATCCATTATAAACTATCCAGAACATCTGAACGTGTCCCGTTATAGCTAAAGATAAAACAAATGTCCCTATGAGGAAACCAAACTACAGACCTAGAAGAATACATTGTAATATATTTGGAAACATTACAAAACTTACATTATACCTACTAAGTTAGATAATTATATTACAGGAAAATTAAGTAGCAACAGTCAAATAAAGAAGCGACCACTAACGAGGACTGTTTGTGTTTGCTGAGCTGAGATCAGTTGTAGCTCATTTAAGGACGTCTATTTTACGCCCAACAAGCATTACAACTTTTAAAAACTACACCCTAAAAGGAATATTAAAGAGAACCGATTTCCATAAGTCAGTTTTGGCTGTAAATAGTATGCAACAGGTTGACAGTTGACAACCGAAACTGCAGCGCCGCAGCGATACTGGATGCACCTGCTGCTGCGAAGTCCCCTTCACGTACCTGCTGATTCCCGGTCACTTCGCCGCTTTCAACTTGTAGTCCTTGTTTCTCTCGGTTGTGTTTCCTCTTCTCGAGTGAATAACAGTTAAACAAAATAAACATAAACTAAGGGACATAATTCACTTTTATTTTCTTCTCGTAGTCGGCGATAACGTGCTTCTCCGCCCCCCGGTAATGAGCTTTCCTTTTTCCATCGCTCGCAGTTAGCTTACCTTATTCCCTGGAGGGGGAGAGAAGCGGATGAAAGGTAATGGATGACCATGTTGACCAATCGGATGCGGCGGGAGGCGGGCGCATTGTGAATACACGACACCCTATTGGTCAGTTTGTGTTAATGGCGGAGCAATGAATAAAAAGGGACTTTCTCTGTATTGTTTTGGTGCAGAAGCCCAAATGGAGCAATGATAGTTTTGCTTGTTTTAGGCTGCTGAACTCACTCAAACCCATGTAGTGTAAGTGAATTGTTTAACACATTAAACATTAATGCTGTCAAGAAAATGAGTTCTTTCAATCTTTCAAATGAGAGAAAACAAACAAAATAATAAATAGTGAAAAATAAGCATCAGTCTCCAGAAGAGTTAATGTTCTCAGGGCAGCGCAGTGTGTATTGAAAGGAGCTAATCATTCCTAAGAGGCTCTGCAATGCAAAGCTATATAAACTACTTTGAATACCTTTGTTTCATGCACAGAAAGATTAATCAAGCACAATATATGTATTGTTAAAACAGACAAACAACTGAGGCTGCATTGTTTAGATGGCATAGGGTTCAGGATATGAACTAAATATGAACATCTTTCCCTTCCACCACCAGTATGCTCTGATTTGATCCAGCAGCAAATATTTGTTATTGCTGTTGAATGTCAGACATATTGGAACAGATGCTTTTAGAAAGCCTAAAACATATATTTACCTATTGTATTTAGGGCAAGTTCACAATTAGTTCCAATTACATTAAATCACATAACATGTACAAAATTATGTAATTTGAGAGAACCATTTTTAAAATAGTGGCAAAATAAACAAAAGATAGATATGACTTGGATCCAGTTTCAGTTGCTTGTACTAACATTATCAAAAATTGTAATCTGTATTACATACAGTACGTTTTCTTCATTTTGAAACCATCAATCCGACCTTAAAGCCATTTATTGTATTTGTGAACTTTAAAGGATTGATGGTTTTAAGTGTTATACCTTTCCCCCCCTCTTTAGATTACAACTAGGAAACCGTTCAATTTATCACAATAAGAACTGTGAAGTACTTATCTCTTTTTTAAATCCCCATCCTACCTGTTCACACTGTCATTCTTTTAATGTCAGTGATGCCACTGCAATCATAACCATCAACAACAACAACAACAACAACAACAGTGAATGTAATGACAACCCAGAGATGGCAAGGCTGAAGTAGATGGGGAGACAGCAATGGCAGTAGCAACTCATGACCACTTGGTGGCAATTTTTTCATCTAGAACTGAAGCACAGGGCGGCCCTGTTGTCAGAATAATGTGTGACCACTTAGTAAACTCGAATACAGCTCAAACACGGCTGCAAAGGCAGGTTAGTACACTCCAATTAGCAGTACCTGTGTAACAAGTACATGTACTTCAATTATTGTACTTTACTTGGGACATTTTTATGTCATGCCACTTTATACGTCATCTCAGAGGGGAATATGATACTTTTTACTAAATTACATTAACATTTTGCAAATTAAGTAATTACAAACAAAACATGAGTTTATGAAATACAATGAATTGCAATAGGTTAATCCATGTACAATGCTACATAAAACTTAAAATGAGTTGACATTTACTGCTTATAACCAATATGAAAGAAAATGCTATTTAGTTATTTCCAACTGAAGTCTGCTCGCACAATGTTTAGATGGCGTTGCCTGTATGCTGTTCGTTTGGCCTTTATGAAACTTGTTACTTCATTTCCATGAGTTTCGTGGGAAAAATAACCCATTTGTAGGCTCCAGTAGCACTATGGAGTACATAAGGATGCAGACAGTGTGTGTTAAGTAACAGTGATTGTAAACATGATTATTTGTTTACAAATAACTCCAGGGCATCTTTACATTTATTGTTCAATGAACAATGTCAACAAATATTTTTCAGGAACCTTTCACTTATTTATAACTTTTATAACCTGTGACATGGCTAAATGTCCCTTGGCTAAATCAAATATCTAGTTAACAGACGTAGCTTCAGACATGAGGTTCCTCAAGCCTTCTTTTGCTTTCTCCAACACTAAATACTGTAATGGTAAAATATATCTTGCCATAGTTTAAAACTGTAAGGCCCAAATACTCCCAGTGAAAACACAAACCAGGTTCCCAGACAATTATTTTTTGAAATACTGCTGCTTTCTCCTCAAGGCCGGATACAGGACGAGGGTGAATAGATAAGTTTGCACCTGCTGATAAACTTAATTAATAGTTGGAACAAGAACATAAGACTTGTGTGCGAGACTCATATTATGGTTTTCTTTTAAGTGTGCTGCTCATTTTCATTGGTTGTCTTAAACTTCATCTGACAGACAGGGAAGGAACCTTTTAAATACCAAGGAACGGACAGAAGTCCGTGTGAGTCTTTCCACTGTCACTGTACAAGTGCCTGTGTAAACTGCTCCCCGCTTGCAAGCATTAAAGAATCACTCTTTACAACTTGTGTTCCAGAAGACTTTTTTTGTCTGTTCATTAGAAAGCTCAAATTACAATTCTCAACTCTTCTGCCTCTGCCCCAGTGACCAAGAGATAATTTTTCCACCACAATACTCTTGTGCTGCGGCAATAAAATGAGCAACACTCGATTAAACATATCCATATATATTTTATTCTCAATACGGCAAAATACAAAGAATATTCAGGACAGACTCTCATTAGTCACAATTAATACTCACTTCACAAGAATGCTTTAAATTACATAACCTAAGTTTGAAGATCAAACTCAATGAGTACCTTTAATCATATTGCATCCATCATATATAGTATCTCTATCATCAGTTCTCTTAAAACTAATCCAATTTAGACTATTGTACATAGTGTAATGCTGCTGGTCTCACTTTAGAGACGACTTTTAGAAAAAAAGATGTTATACAACATACTGTATAAACTGCTACAACTGTTTTGACCTGTAGAGAAATACCTCTGTTTCAAAAAACATGTTGGACCAATTGTTCAAAAGGGACACAGTAAATACATCTCTCTCTCGCTCTCTCGTGAGGAGGAAACAGACGTGGTTTTACATAACGGACTGTACAGACCATCCATCCATCCCATGAGATCAACAATATACATTTCATGAAAAGTACACGCCTCCATATCAAATACAGAGAAGACAAAATATTCACACTTGGATCTAGAGACAATGATTATGTGGCGACCATGATACTGGGAGACAGTGAAGCAGAAGACAAAGAATATGAGCACTGTAAGAAAAGGACTGAGAAATAAAGTTGATATACTGAGTTAAGAGACTGGGATGGACTCTGTAACAGCTTGGAAGAAGAGAACATAAAAGCCCACAGAGGGGTGGGGGGGAAATGTGCATAAAGTATCTCACAAATGTATTTACAGCATTTTTTAATTTCAATAAAAATGTCAACCTGTAGTAGAAATTCACCCTTAAAGAAATGTTATATTTACAATTTATACATTTGTATTTAAATAGAAACATGCAAGTGTTAACATCTTCCTACTGAATGTAAAAAAAAGAAAAGAAAAAAAGAAAACTCATCTTACCCTGGATTCTTTCAAGTTAGAATTAATATTAATTACTACTTACAAGAAAATCTCATGAACAACCCCAATACATTTACATCTTCCTCATTTCATAAAATGGAACTCCTTAAAATGGCAAAATATTAAGCAAAGGGGCAGAAAAATAAATAAGTGTGAGTAGCAAACTGTTAAAAATTTATCTAATGCTAAATTTTATACATTTGACTACATGATAGTGTAGGGAACACAAGGCGCGGACCTGTACTTACAAAGTGTACCAGTGTATGAAGACGTTGACTGGGCTGGCAAAACCCACAGAGGAATCCCCATGAGAAAAGTGGCCTCCAGCTTTTAAGTACAAAATGGCTCAAGCCATCTGTGTTTGGTTATAAAAACAGATCTATATACACATATATACTAAACCAGTACACAAAATTGCAAAAGCTAAAGGCATTGGACACTTGAGTTCAACAGGTTTCTCACTGAGGTGGAAAAAAAAGCAGGGAAAAAAATCCCAAGCCAAAAAGTCTTTCCACAGAAACGGATCCTTTTTTTTGTAAAAATCCTGCATAGATTAAAATAATACCCCCTCTGGCTTTCTCTTTTTCAAGTGCCAGAGGAAATAACAGTATCCCCTCCTACAATTAAGGCCAGGGAGCCAGTGAATGAAAGAAAATACAAAACACAACAACAAAAAAGGTCAAACCTGGGTCAAATGGTAACATTCTTATGGTTTGTTTTACCTCGAGATGAAAAAAGGTGTAAGATGAAGTGACAAAACACCAAACGTATGTTTAAAAATGGAAGAAAAGATTCAGAAAGTAACAGACTATTACAGGCCTGAAACCTTCTGGCACTTTCTTCTTTTCCAAACTTGTCCAAAACCAGCCAATAATAGTTTCCATGAATCCCATTTGACCCAGGCTTAAATGTTTCCAGCATGTTTTAGGAGGAAGTGAGCTTGAAAGAAACACAGAGAAAAAGCACAGTCCTTCATGTCATTGACAATTAACAAACACCCAAATGTCAACTGAACTCTTGGGTGCACCGCTAACATCTTCATTCAAAAACCACTGCCATCCCCATTTCCCTCTGACAACCAGTAATGTTAAAGAAGAGAAATGTTCATTACTGGGACAGCTGGCATACACTGCAACTCTGTCTTTACCCGCCTCGCAACTAGATGACACGTTTCTTATCTACCGTCTTGTAATACAAGCATGATTCAAATTTAAATAGGAAAAAAAATTACATACACAAACAAATACTTTGCATCTCATAACCCTTGGTTCAACCCTGTTTTAAAAGAATGCATTTTAAAAGTTATACTTCTGCATGGCCAGAGGAAGGAAAAAAAAACAACTGCTTGGTATATAAATAAAATCTATATTGGCCGTTATACTTCTTTTTTTTCTCGAAATATATATAATGATAGTTTTAAAACTCTTTGTTCTATAAATGCAACACTGATGAGTTTGCCTCTAAATATTTCCTTACAGATGAACTTGCTTTTGTTGTGTGCCAAATTAGTGGTCACTCAGGCTCCGGTTTTATAAACTGCACTGTAAATAACTGCATTGTGTGTGTGTGGAAATGATCTTCAATACTTAAGACACTCCCTGCTGTTCCTTAGAAAAATACACTCTGAGCAAATAAGGGATCAAAAACAATGAACAACACTGTCTGGAAGTCACTCTTCCTCGAGGAAATTTCTCAATGAACAAATGTCGCTACAAGTGTAAAAACATTTCATAGGAAGAGGCTCGTATTCTGGAGCGTCAAAGACAGCAAATCTCTTAGAGAGAACATTGACAAGATCAATTTTATTAAGGCCAAGAGTTTAAAAGCCCCTGCTAGCGGCACCTAGAGGCCATGCTGCTCCTTGCATTAAACCGGACCACAGTGGTTTGAGCAAACTGACCAACATTCAATTTTCTAGCAGGGCTAAAATTAAGTTGGTGATTCTGGAGGAAAAAAAAACGACACCGTTTAAAAACCAATACGCTGATTGATAAAGAGAACATTTATAAATATGTGTGTGTGTGTCAGAAGTATTAATCTGCTGTGCACAGTAGCCCTTCCTACAGTCCGTTGTGGGCATCCTCCAAGATTAAGCTCTAGCGCCTGGAGACTCTGCAGGAAAGATAAATCCAGATGGTGTGATGTCGCTTCATTTGTGGCTAATGCCATCTTTGCTCTAAAGTGTGTTAACAGGACTCGACTTAAAACTGAAAGACTGCAATCAAAAACATGAATGTTGCCAGCTTCCGTTAACTGTTAAATATTTTTTTTAAATGCATAACATTTGTAAAAGCAACAAAAAAAAAGAAAGCAAAAAAAAGAAGGGAGAAACATGATTTAGATATGACGGGTGGCTGTTTGTTTTCCTGTCACTCACATACAAGGCACAAAAATGATAAAGAGAAACCTTCATTGTAAAGCACCTTTGGTGTTCATGGGAGGTACTTTGGTGAAACAAAGTCAAATAAAAAGTTAAAAGCCAAAGTAGCCTAAAAACCAAACCCCATTGTTAAGCGTTTTTCATTGCAAATTGTTCACCCAGCGCTTCCATGCCAATTAGATAAAAACATGGCAAAGATTGTAAGAATGCCGATATATGAAGCATGGCAATAAGCTTTTTTCTTCCTCCTGTGCTGCAGTTTCCGATGTTTCTCCCTGTGTGGTGCTTCCGACGGTGTGAGATGCTCTAGATTGCTCAGTGTTTTTGGCAAGCTGGTGTAGAAAATGGACACAGTGTTGGAGATATGTCTGAGAAGTTCATCACGTGTTTGTGTGTATGGAGAAGCAGAGGTGGACTGTGTGTGTGTGTGCATACAGTACATCATTGTATGTGTGTCTGTCTGTGGGCGCATGCGTGACTGTCTTTGAGCACATGTTCCTTAACTCAAGAAGCTGAGGGGTGTGTGTGTGTGTGTGTGTGTGTGTGTGTGTGTGTGTGTGTGTGTGTGTGTAAGCAGCGAGCGGGAACGAGTCCTTGCTAGGGAATAAGCTTAGCGTCCAGACGCAGCCAGTGGAGGCCCTGCCGCGTGTAACGCAGCAGTTCTGTCATGCTGCTGGTGTTGAAGATCAGAGGACCCATCACCTTGTCCAACTCTAAAAAGAATTCTGGAAAAACAAAAAGACAAAGCGAGAGGCGTCAGCGTCAGTTTGAAAGCCTCGTTTTCTGTTCACTATTTCTTAATAATCAACTAAATGATTAGTCTATAAAATGTCAGAAAATAGTTAAATACTATTTTCCAAAAGCTGAAGATGAGTGTCTTAAAATTGCTTGTTATAACCAACCAACAGTTCACAACCCAAAGATATTCAGATTTCACATATTCTGATATTTAATTTAATGTTGATCAAGTAATCGTTTCAGCTCCATTAAATTGTTAATATTCATAAGGAGTTCTAGCTGATCACCATAGTACAAAAGCAAATTGTTCAGGGTATTTCTGCCAGACAGTAGAGAGGTAAAAGGGAAAGGAAAGGAGACACAACTGAGGTCTCCATTAAACAGTCAGACTGTATATTTCATTTTGAAACTAAAAGGTGCTGGAATTGTAGGAAACTTACAGAATATTAGCATTACCGGTTGCGACACATCAATGTACTAAAAGAAACCTTGTACTGAAGTCATAAAAGCAAAGGGCGATGCTATAATATTACAGAATTTGGAATGAGACTCTGGTGGGTGTAACACTGATAAGTATGCTTTTCAGTCTTGGGATCTGTCAGGAATTCCCCTTTTCATTTGGTTCCCCCACTTGTAACGACAGTTCCAAGTATTGATTTGTCCCAAAACATGGTTCGATGTTAAAAAAGGTAGTTTACCTTTCTGCTCCTTGGATAGTTGCTCCGCCTGGTCCCAGACCTCGGTGGCGTACAGGAAGTTGGAGGTGACCTGGACGTAGCTGGCAGCCATCTGGTGGATACGCTGAGGTATGGTCACAGACGAGCTGGCACTGCTGCTGCTGCTGCTGCTGACTGACGAGTAGCCACCGGCCGGGCCCGGCGACAGTTTGGGAGACACTGGAGAGGGCATACCTGCCTTGCTGATGTCGGAAACAGAAAAGAGCCTGGTCATGACAGTGCTGGTACTGGCTGAGAAACTGTTGATACACAGCAGGTTGTTTTGTCAAAAATGACCTTTAACCAAATATATATATATATCAATTGTTAAAAGTTTAAGAAATCTACTGGAAAATAAATTTGATATAGATAGATAGATAGATAGATAGATAGATATATAGATATATATATATAATGTATTTGCCAGTAGATTGTGAAATTCTTAAACTTTTAACAATTGGCAAAATGTCAAACTTATTCCCCCTCAACATTCAACATGTGCAGGAAACAGATGTCGCCTTTACGATTATGTTTAATCTCCAAAACAGCGAGGAAGGAGATGACTTACTTTCCAATTCCAGGAGAGGGAGCCTGGGTGTTACTCAGAGAATTCTGTCAAACAAAATGAAGGGGAAGAACATTATGTACAAAGCAGGTTACACATTCACATAAATTGTAAACTACATGAATGGAATTCATATTGCGTTTGTTTGGTTTTGAAGTTTCGCCAAGCCAAACGTGATTTCAGCTTCCAGGAAACAAAAAGTACCTTTAAGTGTTCAGTGAGTGTTTTGGAGTATTTTAGTGCGCTGTCTTTCCTCAGCTTGAATAACCGCAGGTAGAGCAGCGACTGGCATCGGAGGCTGGAAAGAGAAAAAAAAAAGGTTAATTTTGATCTAAAACATGCAAAGAAAACAGCAATGACCAGAGATCGGGGGATTGCTTGAATAGACGACCCTCCTTCCAATCAAATAGCGAGGGTTTTGAGGACTGTTGGTTGAAGGCTAAGGACAGGACGACGCCTCTTTAAATGAAATACATCCGCTGCTGTCAGACAGCGTACTTACCAAAGCACAGCTAGCCTCTTGTCTGCGGAAGTAGCATCTGGAGCCAGGTAGCTTTTTAACTTCATAGTGTATCTGAAGACAAAGACAGACATTATTTGTTTTTGTTTCTTGTAGAACCAACTGCTTAGGTCATTACAGAAACATTTATTTAAATAAAAGTTACATGTAATACACTGACTTTCTGTTTAAAATAGTATTCTGCACTTCTATAACATGAACCTACAAATGGCAGAACCAGGAATATCATCTTTTTAATTCCAAACATTCGTCTTTCTTGTCAAAACCTGCTGCCTACATTACAGACAATCCAACTTGACCACCTTCAGTTCATTTGGATATCGCGTGTGTTATGTTAGCAACAGGTAAAGTAGCCTCACACCGCTAGCCACAAGCAGAGATGAGGATCCGGCTACAGAGGTCGAGTAAGCTCTTCTTTCTAACTCCACATCCTGAGGTTAGTTTTCATATTCAAACTTCTAGTCTTCAGCCACAACTGACGCTGACTCGAGTGACATCACTAAAGGCAATTTGTAATACGCAGTGGTACCACACAGGACCAGTGAACAGACTTTGATGTGAACAAAATGGTGGAGGCCCCCTCTAAAGTGTTACAATGAAAAAAAAGTATGTTTGTCCTTACTTGATAAGCTCCACCGTTTCTGCATACATGGGGAAGGGAGACTTTGCTTCTTGAGCGCTCTTCTCCAGAGCGTTACCACATTCAATGAAAGACACCACAGCGTCCAGGTAGTACACCGCCTTCTCAAAACGGTCCAACTGTAAGAGAAGTAACAGGGACACAACCATGAAATCACTGATGGCGGTGCATCCCGAGTTAGTGAGCATTTACTGGTCTAATGGGGCTTTCCTTTCTGAAACTGGCACAGCAGTGCACACCTAAATGCTGTTCACATAATTTGACATGGTTTTGGCATGGCCATGTTACATAACTCACATGGTTAGGTGTGGAATACAATAAACTATTTTAATAACAGCAGCAACAACTCACTTATGTATGCGTTGGCCTTTAAATGGAATGTATAACATCATAGATGTGGGAGGGTTAATTGATTTTTCACATACATTATAGATAAATTGAAAGTGTATCCATAATGTAAAATATTATTTTAAAGAAAATACAAATATTATTGCTTAGTTTTTTCATCAATATGGTGTGTGTGTGTTTATTTGTTATGTTAGCAT
This sequence comes from Myoxocephalus aenaeus, assembly GCA_038501785.1. NCBI lineage: Eukaryota > Metazoa > Chordata > Actinopteri > Perciformes > Cottidae > Myoxocephalus > Myoxocephalus aenaeus. The sequence goes on from JBAMJR010000017.1 coordinate 2,982,612, forward strand.
GCAACCAGGTCGGGTATCTCAGGTCAAATCTATGGTAAGTCATTGATACCAGTGCGGCACTTAAATATAGTCACATGCTCATTTTTCAGCAAGCCGTTAACAAACAGTTTAAAACAAAATATAATTTTAAACATACTGCTCAATAACAGAGTACAGAGAAAGAAGGACTTTTGAGACTGTGTCCGAGGTAAACGTACCAGAAAATACAATAAATGATATACAATCATATAAATGTGAGCAATAAAAGGAAATATGTTTAAAAATGTAACCGTGTTGCTATGTCAAGCATTAATCTCCATGAAAACCTTGCCAGGATGTTGTTTGACATCAAAAAGGTCCGGACCTCGTTTAACAACCTCTCCTCGCTTTGCATGCGGCATCTGACACTGCATCATCTCAATTACACATGTAAATAGGCACTTACCAGTGCATCTGCATTGTGTTTCAGTTTCTTGGCCTCTTGTAAGTAGTGATCTGCCGAATGGACCCTGAAACAACATTATTAACAGGTCAAACTGATTTAATTACTTCTCTGAACCAGCATACATTTCCACTGGGCACAGATATACATGAAAACATGGTTATTCTCCCATTAAATCAAACCACGAAACAATAGACAAAAACATAAGAGGAAAGACTGTTCTTTCTTTACCTCTGCATGAAAAGGACACAGATTCCCCACAGAGAGCCTTTTAAAATGGAAATTTACGTCATCTCTCCTGCATGCAGGCACATCTATGCATGACCTCCCCAACCTCCTGCAGCTTTATGCATCAAAGGCAACCCTAGATCCCCACAGCAGTTCTTTCTGCATACCCTGCTGAGGGGTTATCCACAGTGGAAAGAGCTCCTCTTACCTGTCCTCAAACACCAGCTTGGATCTCTGAGACTTGGAGCCGTCTGTGGAGAGCGGAGGCACAGCCAGCTGGTTATCGCAGCCCTTTGAGGATTTCTCCTGCAGAGACAGCAAGCGAGAGGGAATAAAGTTTCAGGAAGAAAAAAAAAAAAAGGGGGGCCTGGTGTTTGAAGTGGAGGATACAAATTGAGAAAAGGGTCTGGAAAAATGTTTTGCGCTCTATGGATGTTGGGCATATACAATATATAGCAGCTATGTTCTCGTCCTTTAAAACATGCTTCAATATTGAAGTTCCTCTGGGGGGAAAATTGCACAGTTGGCAAACTTGATGAAAGACTGCACTTGCACTTCCCAGTATCCACAATGCCAGGTATTCACACGACAGCAAATGGCCGGGGATAAGGTTACACACACTCACCTTGCCGTCGCGTGTGCTGCGCCCCTTGTCCTCTCCTTTTCTGTGTTTGGAGGTAGAGTTGCCCTTGGTGCTGTGGCTTCCCTCTTTTCCACTTCCTGTCCCGCTAGACAACGAGGTGGAGGACTGGCTGACTGTCCTCTTTCGACTCGGATGCTCTGCCTTGGGCATCCGCTGAAGACCTGACATTGAAGGTGAGGGGACTGGCTCCTCTTTCTTCTTTGACCTGGTGGGATACGAGTCAGCATTGTAACGCGCATATCTTTTCACCATTTAAATAACGGACCATCGCAAAATATTTACACTACAGATCAATATTAAGATCGTAGCCGAGATGTCATTATTATGAAGGTTAATAGGTGCGGCTTAAAGAGCCTATAATATAATTAAGCTATTTCTCTGAGCCTTTTTTACTTAGATGTTATAACTATAGTTTACAGTTTTTTTTGTGTGAATTGTAAGAATAATGAAAATTAAATCTGGCAAGCTTCAGGTTACCTGTAAAGGAATGAAGTACTACTGTGCAGTGTTTTAGTGTGAAGGATAATCAGAAGAAAAAGGAAGGATACCCACTCTTTACTGCTGTTTTTATGATGAGGTAGGGACTTCTCCTCTAGCTTGCAACGCTTGATCTCTGGCTTTGTGCCATCTTCATCGTTCTAAAAGACAGAAAGGTCACAGGAAATTAAAAGACACATTCAAGGATTTATTGGTGTGTACAGGCCTCTGTAGGAAGGGATTTGATGACAAAGAAATGTGCAACCCAGCACTTGAACTCATATGAAGTGCAGTACAACCTTCTGCCAATGGTTAATGGTTCCCCAAGTCACTGTTACACCCAAACATAGCACTTAGATTCAAAGTCTTTATTTGGTAGTTTCACAGCTATGATGACATTTTATGAAACCAAAATGGAACGATTATTGCGTCCCAGAGGAAAGTAATAATGAAAAAAAGATCCAAATAAAAAGCAGTTTAATCTTTTTGTAACGTTTAGTCATTTAACTATTATTTTAGGTCAATTTGCTTGTGTTCACAAGATAATATTGAAGAGCAGTCCAAAATCTGTATAAATAAAAAAAAGCCATCCCAAGCAAGTTTCTCTCTCATTGGTCAGGAATGTGACCTGGGAAGATTTACCTCTAAAGGCTTCCTCGCATCATGCCAACTTGATTAAATTATCTTAATAAGGATAGTCGTTTTTTCTCTAGACAATCTCCGCCGGCTTGTGTCCACATTGGCCCAAACCAATAGAACCGTGGGGGTGAAACGTACCAGGTTGAACCAACTGGTGAGCTAGGTTTGAATAACACCACCCTTACACTTTTCAAAGCGCGATTTTTTTTAAAGATTGATCAAAACAGCAGATAATACAGGCAGGAATTTTCTCTATCCAGTCTCATACCTTGTGTTTCCTCTTGGCCTTACTAGAGCTCTTCTCAGAGGTCTGTTTGCTGAAGTCTTTGCTGTCCCTGTCTAGAGAGTCGTCCCTCTCCACTTTTATCTCCGCAGGCTCCTTGTAGGGCCGCCCTGGGATCCTAGAAAGCAAGCTAAGATCTATAGGAAATGGGGAGGAAAAGGAAGGGAAGGGTACGGTTTAATTTGGTCCAAAGAAAAGAAAAGCTTCAGGAGTGTGCACTCCAGCTAGACAAATGTGAAACAACAGCACAGAATACAGAGAGAATTTGTGCAGCTTTGACTAACCTATCTTCACTAGTAAAACCTGGTGCTGGGGCTGCCTTGTAGGGTAGCGCTCCTCAGGGTCACTGAGAGGAGACAACAGCTCTTTTTCTTCCATTGGAGAAAACACACACACAGGGGTCCTGATACTTTCTGTGTACTTGGGCGTTTGCGACGAGGATGGGATGCTGTCATTCCCCTCAGAGTCTGACGATGACGAGTCTGTGTCGACAAACTCACGAGACTTCTGTGAAGTCTTGGTGGGTGCCTTGGCCTTGCGTTTATCTGCCGTAGTGACAGCAGCCGCAGTGGGCCTCGGAGAGGATTTAGGTTCTTTTTTAATGCTTGGTTTGCGGGAACCCTTAGTAGCAGCTTTAGGTCGATGAGGAGGTATCTCTGGTGCCGGCTCACTCTCCACCCTCAGTCCTCCCTTGGGTTCCTCAACCACTGGAGGCTTCTCAGACTTTTTGGGCTGTTTTTTACCCACAGTCCTTCGCGGATTTGTGCCACCCTCACTTTGGGCGGGGGATTTTTGGCGACCGCGGCCACCCTCCGCACCCTTTTGTGCTGCCCGTAGGTCCCTGCTTGGGGTGGGCGCCGCTGAGTCTTTTGAACCCCCTCCCTGGCTACTATAGCCGCGTCCTGAGCCATTATCTCTGCCCTCTTTTTTGCACTTGGTTGGAACATTGTCCACTGGAGAGGCTGGAGAGAACTGCTTGGCCTTCTTGAACCAGTTGTCCAGCTGCCACTTGTTGGCCATGGGTTGTTCAGGCTGAAGGGGAGCAAGAGAACACACAGGCGTAAGACTTTGTGTTTGCGAGAGAAAATTATTGGATACAAGTATGAAATCTAGTCAAACATAAAAGATGGCAGAAGAAAGAACAATTGATGCCATGTAACTATCACAACCCAAAATAAGGGTGGACAGAGATCAGAACAGTTCTATTTAAAATGATGGCTGAGTATCAAATCATCACTAAGTAGCACTTGAGCTTTGCACAAAGCTACTGGTAAGTCTTTACCTCAGGAGAGGCGGGCCGCGGGTGCTCATTGGCTTCGCTGTCGGTCGTGCTGCTTTCACTCTCGCTGTCGGAGCCCGAGCTGCTCTCTGAGCCGCTGTGGCTGCTGGAATCATCCCTTGATTGCTCCGCTCCTTCACTGTTATTGCTGTTGTCACAGGAAAAAGTGTAAAACAGCATTATACCGTGTGCAAAAGGAGTGCAGAACACTTTCAGTCATGTTTTACACACTGAAGGATGAATACAAACAAACAAAATCGTGTTGCGTTTAAAATCTTGCTAAATCCCAGGGACAAATTTCTTTGCTCCATGTGAATATTTGAAGTGTTCAATGTGCTGACGATCTCTGGAAAATTGATGGCAACACTTTTATAGTTGAGGATTATCCTGAACCACTACATAGATTAGATTTTTTTAAACTGTTCCATATTTGATTTTTCAGCTGTACTCGGAAGTTTCCTCACAATGCAGTTATTGTCACTGCTAACACTCACTGTTGATTTTGTGTAAAGGTGTGGATGTAATGTGTGCAAAGGTTGAGGCTCCCCGTAAATGTACATGTGTTGTGGTTTACCTTGCGGACGTGTTCCTTGAGGCATTCTTTGCAGAGTCCTGTTCTCCATCACTGTCCTCACTGCTGCTGAGCTTCAGGTCATCTTCTAGTACACTGAAATAGAGGAATGACACTAAATTAAATATTTGTGTTTCATTAGAGTAGTGTAAATGGTGGCTCCGTCTACATAACTTAGTGAGGTCATCTATGGACGTCTGGTTACTTAATGTTTCTTACCTTGTCATAACTCTTTGTTGTCTAAATCAATACTTGGAAGACTTTAAACATGGTCTTACAGTGAGAAAAGGAGGAAAAGATTGAACACTTACGTGGGCTGGTCATCGCAAGCTTTGGACTGGTGGCTGCTAGAGCTCTTGGACGAACTACCTCGCTCTAAAAAAAACACAAACAAAACTCATGAGCAATAAGCATAACAAATATAGATATATACATATTTATTGTATATTGGGTTTGAATCAGAAATGAGTGTGGTACTCACTGTGCCCACTTGGAAAAGGGTGAGAGTCCTGAGGTGAAAAAAGAAAGAAAAAAAAGACATTCAGAATTATTTTCACAAACCCAAACGATTTGCTCATTTTAACAATCAATGACCAAAAAAAAAAAATCAATTTTAAATGTAACTCCTTGAGTTTATGATGTTCATTAGCACTGTATTGACACTTAGAAGGTTAAAACAACTTTCATTTAGTTTCGGTGTTAGTTTCACCATCAGATATTAGTCGATCGATTATCAATCCATATAGTTCCAGCACTTTATAGTTCCAATTAGACGGCCACAAAAAGGTTTCTCTGGTTTGGTTGCATTTGCTGTGTACGGTCTGTTTGCACCGAACAAGACGCATCACAACACATGACACATAATTGGAGTCAAACAGTAAACAGAGGGACCGGTGCAATGCCGACCTTGGTGGGGAATGGAAACTTGGAGGGCTCTGTTTTGCAGGGAGTGTGGATGGCTGTCAGTGGAGGGGGCCACGACTGAGTCATTTCCTGAAAGAAAGAAAGAATAAACACACAGGGAAAAATGTGAACATTAGTGGTAAGGTGTGAGTAATGCGAAGTGCCCTTTCACTGACTCGAGCAATAGTTTTTGTTTTTTTTCCTCTCCGAATACTTCTGATGAAGCGTTTTAACAAAATACAATTACCTTCAGAATCTCATCAACACAGTTGGCGTCACCAGATCCCTAAAAGACAGAAACATCTTGTTTAACACGTTTTCATAATCAACATGATGGTCAGTGCTGCAGGTGAGAGGAGGAGGAGTCAATCTTAAGGCATTTTATTAGACCTACAAGTTCATTCAGACAGTTGCAAGTGCAACATGCTGCGAGGTAATCTCTTCCAGTTATTACATCATTATGAATATATGCTCCAAACATTAACACCGCTCTGCCATTCTTAGACCATAAATTCAATATACAATGACTTCTATAGATTTCTCCCTTAAGTGCCACACATTAACATATAATTTATGGAAAGCCCGTTGACAAGCCTTACCTCTACAGGCTGTGAGGGGATCTTGAGTTTGGAAAGTGAGGCCTTGCTGTTGGACTTCATCTCTCCCATGGTGCTGCTGTGCGACTGTCCACTGTAGCCTTCTGCTTGTGAACTCTTGGGTTCTGCGGTTTCCTGGCCGTCCATAGGCCGCACATACGCTGTGGGCTTCTGCAGCATGGAGCTTGGATGCTTGGACATGAGAGAGGGGGGAAAAGCCTGACTCGAGTGCTGTCCAGTGGGGAAGGCGGTGTGAACCCGTGAGGGAGAGTCCCAGTTGGCCTCTCTGTCTCGTGGGGACTTGGAGCGGTAGCGCTCCTTGCTGTGATGCTGCTCGGCAGACAAGGAACTCCGCAAGTGGCTGTTGCTGCTGGAGGAACTCAGCGAGCCCTTGGCCGGACTCGATGTGTGCGACTTTGAGTGATCCGACCCTCCGCTGTGTTTACTCGACTTCTTTTCCCGCACCTCCCCTCCGTGTCTTTGGCTACTGCTGCTGCTGCCGCTACTGCCACTGCTCCTCTGGCTACCGTGCCCGCCCTGGAGTCCTGAGCGTTTCTGGGACTGCGACGAAGATCCACCTGCTGCGGGGCCAACAGGAGTCCACTTGCTGCTCTGGCTGCTGCCACCGCTACCGACGCCGCGCTGGTCCCCGCCAAACAAAGGTGGGCCCGATTTCTCCTCGGAGGAAGACGAGCTGTTAGATGGTTTACCGCCAAGCTTAGGAAGTGTGTCACCAATCGGCTCTTTCATCTCGTCGTAATTGCCCAGCATGCTCTGAATACGGCTTGACAGTTTATCTTCCTTGCTGGACTGAAGAGAGAAGCAGAGAAGGGGGGAGGGAGAGGTGGGGAAGAGGACAGTTTGATGAAGGAAAAAAAAAATATAGAAAAAGACAGCCATAGAGAAAGGAGAAACAGAAAATTGGTTGAGGAAAATAAGTGAGAGAGAAACGAACAGAGGGAAAGCAGAGAGGAGAGAAGAGGGGCAGAGAAAACAGTCATTATGGGCACAAGTTCAACACTTGGGTTAATTGCTTTGCTTTCTATCAAAAATGGAGAGAAAATGTATTACTCCAACAAAGAAAAACTTAAACATCACAAAAATATGCAACATGAGCATAATTCAAATGCAGATTTACATCTGACAAAAAAGTAAGAAACTAATTATATCCTGAACCATGCGTCATCAGTTTTACATTTAAAATAATTGACTTTGAGAACATAATCGATTGAACATGGAGATTCGTCAATCATTCAGTTAGCTCATTCAAAATGGGGCCCCCTGATCAGTCCACACCCATCTGTTAACACAGATAAGTCCACCCATAATTCCACCACAAAAAGTTAATCAATCACTTTAAAGCCACAGGTTCCAGCCGACCTGCTCGCAATCAGCCCGTGACAGTGTGTGCAAAATATCCAGTTTCACATGAAGCGTTGGACCTCCATTATGTTTGACAGATTTGCACACGGGGTGAGGAAACATAAGCTGTTATCTGTTGCAGGAAACGTTAACTAGCTTGGTCATAACATGCACAACCACTACCTCCTGCTAGCACGGCCTGGCTCACACGTGTGTAGTTGGTGAAGTGGAGCGTCATGGTACGAACATAAATGGTGCGTTTTATTATGATTGTATTAAAACACCCAGTGGAACAAAAAGCTGCAGTGTTTCTACACTGCAGCTTTTTGGGAAGACAAGTACTCAATACAAGTTCTTCAAAAAGGGTAATACTCTGGTTTATCACACATACTGGCACATATGTTGGTGTAAAATTAAATTACAAACACCTGAATCATTACACAGTTGGTTCATTGTTCTGAAAATATTGTCTAAACAGAACACCTACATATTGCATTATACAGCCTTGTCCGTCTGCAGAAACGCTCTCACAAACCTTTTTAGGAACTTTACTTCCATGTTGACCTTTTCGCCTGCAAAAACGACAAACTACGGCATTAGTTTTGAATCTGTTACTAGCCTAATTTGCCAAATCTTTGTGGTTTAAATGCCGTGAAAAAAAGGCAAACATGAATGTGATTATTGGATTTGTTAAGTCCTTTTCTTAGTTTCTGGGGATAGTTGGATCTCGGCACAATTAAAAAAGGACAACTTCAATCAAATTAAAAAAAGACGATATGCATTTTTATACAGTGTGTAAGTATCATCAAATATACCAATATCAATATTTAACAGATAGTTGTGTGCTCATCACTGTGCAGCCGAGTTAAAAGTGTGTGAGCTCAGCACCGTAAAAATGTTATTGCTTTGCTGGTCTACATCTGGGAGGCCCCAGCTGCAGCTGCGTGCACACATGGCCTTTAATGCTCAACACAGTAAACTTCCACTTAGTGGAGCATGACAGAGAGGGTTGGGTGGGTGCGGGGGGGGGGGGGGGGGGGGGGGGGGACGGGAGGGGGGGGGACTGAAACTTACATAAGAAGACAAGAGATACAAAGTGTAGTAAAGCCAGTGACTTAAACAGTTGACTGTTTCTGCATTTATTTGCCCTATTGTTTCTGAAGACAGAAAAACACAACATGCACAACAACATTTGCTGCAACTGCTTTTTCTTCTCTTGTGCAAAAGGTCAAGTACTTTCCCCTTCTTCAAAGTCAGCTTTTTATCTTCCATTTTGTTGTGGTCCAAAACACACGGGTCCGCACTCCTCCCTCACCTCTGGTCCCCTTTCTATTCCCAACCTGTCAGGACACATTCCTCTCTGCCTCTTTGATGGCCAACTCTTGCTCAGGAGAGTCGCCACTTACCTCTGCTCAAATCTGGTTAGTGGCAAAGATTAGACCAGTTCAGAGAACTCAAATCCTCTTTACAATTATACTGGCCGACCAGGAGTAGGGAGCTGGCTGGCCTACATCTATATGTATCTGTGAGCACAGGAGGAAGATATAAGGGGGGCATGATCGTCTGTTTACCTTCTTCAGATGCACTACAAAACAGCTAACCAAAGACAGGTGTTGACAATTCAACCGACTCTTTTGTATCTTGTGCGGAGTTAATCAATAGCTGATTATCTGACAGCCAACCATTATTTCAATTAAGCCAAAAGCTTGGAAAAACATACTGCTTTTAATACCCATGATTAACGTAACCACATACTATGTTGCAAACAGATCAGCCAATTACAGCTGGAAATTTGTGCTGAAATCATCTTGATTAAAAGGATCGTCATTGACAGAGCTTGTTCACATATGAAGTGTACAAGTAAAGCATGTTATGAGTTTGCCGTATTTAGCTTTGTATCCCATAAACTGCAGGATTCTGAAGGTCATTGGGAAAGAGACAAGAACAAAACCTTTTTTCCATTATTAAAAAGGCAGCCTCAAAATGTGTTCAAGTCTTCAACAAACAGGATTTTCTTGAAAACAACTTTGAGTTAAAAACTAATCCATTTGTTTTTCTTTCCAGACTGAAGCAATGTAGGAATAAAGTCAAACAAATGTTACATAAAGCGTGCAAACACGCATGTGTACAAAGACACCAAAAAAACGAAGGCTCCCACCTTTGTCAACGAAGCCTAAAGCTAAACAGCAGTTTGACTAAGGAGGCAAAAATATAATTTTTTTTAAAAAGGTGTAGGTGATGACAAAACTGTATCAACATGAATGTTCCTGTACGTTTGTGCAGTTCTCACTTCCTGCCGCTGTTACAAAACTCCTCTGAACTGACAAATCAATTTCATGTCAAAACTGAAGGGAGAGGTAAACAAACTTACCACTTTGTAGGGTTCAGGGAAGAGAGGTGAATTTGCTGGAAAGGCCTCTCCTCCTCCCTGCTGGATTTCTTGATTTCGCCTTTCTCTTTCTTTCATTCGGAGCACATTCCGGTCCTCACGGTTCATGTTGCTAATAACGCAAACAGAACAACAACAAGTCAACATAAGAACACGCCGAGGAAGGACTGTAAGCAGACTCCTTATCTTGTGGTTTTTACAAGGACGGCTGTAAACGACGCAGTATCGTGAAAGAAACACCTGGCGAGTCTCTCAGAATTTCCCTAAAAGTTGCTCTTAAACAGTGAAGTAACATAACTAAACAACATAAGACCTTCAGTTCTCTCTACTGCTACGATTCCTCGGTTCGGAAATGAACACCAACTAGTTCAAGTTTCCAACTGTTCACCACAAATCACACAGTCCGCCATCAACTATCCTCTACTTTGAGTCAGTTTTTTTTTTGGTAAACCCCAAAAAGGACATTCATTAGTGTTACCCCGCACCTCATGAACAGAGGGGAGCACAGAGATGGCCAGTGGAGAAAGTAGTCTCTAATAGGCTGGTCTAGACAATACGCAGACGTCTACTTCTCCTGCAAATGATCTGCTTGTACAGATGGTCAATGTAAATTTGTCCCCCATCTGAAACTGCTAACGGACTTTTTCAACATAGTCATACATTGAGAAGTTTGGCAACTACAATTTGAATGGTTGTTTGGTCAGAAAATAAATAATTCGACATGAAAAGAATATGTAAATCTTTTCAAGAATAGCATGTAGGTAAATCCGCCTGCAATTAGGATTAAATAACCTGCTGCCATTAAACTTTAGCTTGAAGCCATCGACTCCATAACTACAGAACACGCATCACTGCCCTTACTGAGCATTATGTGTGTAGCGCAAACATGGAATTACAGAGCCATTTGAGGAAAGAGACTTCGTAAACGTATGGATTAACACCAGAGAGACAAAACAACATCAAAAACATGTAATAAAGCCGTGTACACTACCAGGGGATAAAACACAAGGCTGTTAATGTCTTTTTACAAGTTGTAAAACTTCTGCTGGGCATTTGGACCGAACAAGTATGTGCATTTAAAAAAACGGCACAAACAAGACTTCTGTCTGTAACAGAAAGCAACAACGGAGCTTTTAAAACCAGAAACAAGCAAATTATCAGCGAGGCGTGTCACCTCTCTGTTTAAGTCGACAGCTTCGGGCTCTTCCAACGACAATGATTTTAAAGCGGTTGACAGAGTGTGATTATACAGAAGCCACCCTGCCGCCTCCTCAACTATAAACACAACACACAGGGGTCTTATCAATCTTTACTAAGGATTTCAAAACCGGGAAGAAAAAGAATGAGATGCAAGGAGGGCAGTCAAACTAGGCTACAGTTTCTTGAAATAATTCACACTGCTTTTACATGAAAACAAATATCAAGAGCTGCAGGGATGACGTATTATTTTTAGGCCAACCCCCGGAAGTCAGCATCTGGTTCCCTCGTAACAAAAGCCAATGAGATTTTTCGAGGGATTTATAAATTATTACAGAAAATAGGCTCTTTGGCAAACATATGTTAATAATACTGACATGTTTTGTTCAGTCTTCACAAATGAACACAACCCTTTATGATTTTTTTTTTTTGACGCGTGGGGTAAATGCGATCAGCAGAAGTAAAAAGCTATCCACGTGGTGGTCGCATGAGTTAAGAGTACAGACAACGGGGCTTTAAAGCTGGACGAGTCTGCACGATGGCGATTTGTAGTCTCATTTAGCCACTTGGTAGCGGCCACCTTCTTTAAAAGACACGTAAAAACTTCAAAATTAAAATCGTGGGATATTTACAGACATATTTATGTCGTAGAACAAATCGTTAAAATCTCTAAAGCTTTTGTTAACCACAGTCCTCATTTCAGGCATCTGACCAAAAGCCCATTTAAAAAAATAAAAATAAAATAAAAAAACACTGACTTTGAGACGAGGGAACCAGAAGTCCAAATTATTGTCCGGGTTTTCAAAACTGATTCCTGCTGCAATCTATTGCAGACGTAGTCATGCCAACACTTGTTCCACTTTTTTTTACAAATTCAGACTTGTTATCAGTAAGCTTATCAGTAAGTCTAAATTGTCATTTCCCAACCGACGCCTTCACAACGCCTCTGCCTGTTTTACGTCAACAACAACACCCAACTATGAGTCATCACTCCTCACAGGCAACTTGAGTATAGCTCAGCAGGCTACATCAAGCCAAAGCTCAGGAGGCGACCAAGGCCACTGTGAACTGTTTGAGATACACCATTAGCACCAGTTTTATCAGCAGGTGTGTCAAGAAAAGAAGAAAACATTGTTTTGGTAATCCACCATCCAAACATTCATCAACACCCCACGGTTTCCTCTCTAAATGTAGTTCTCAGCTGTGCTGGAAGTTTAGACTACACATGATCTCAAACTAAACAAAAAAAAACTGTTGACGGTAAATTGCACAATACCAAATGTGCAACGAATGGACAACTGGTCTCCTTGAGTATATACTACAGCTAACAGAACTGAAGATGTACTCCTGCCACATCCTAGTTTATTTTGCTTGACGTTAGTTATTTTGCCAAGTACCAACATAATTTAATGGTCTTTCGTGCTGTAAATGTAGTCTGTGGTTTGAGAAAAGGCCAGTTTCATGCCCTCGACATAACAGTTTCTACATCTCCACAGATTACAAATAATCAAAACAAAATGCTTATATTCCATGGGTGCATTTAGTATGCTGGTACTCTATAATATATATATATGTAAATTAGCCTGCTGACCTGAGTTTTGGAGTCGGGCTGAATCTGTGAATGGGCAACTGTTAGAACAGTGTTAAATGTTTATATGTGATTGTGTGCTCTATGTTCTTATTTATATGCATTTGTTTTTACTGTATAGCTTTTAGGATGATTTTCAAATGTTTTGTAAAGTGTCTTTGAGTACCATGAAAAGTACTATATAAATTAAATGCATTATTATTAAATGATCAAACGCCCCGGGCGCAGAATCCTTTGTAAACAGTGCTCCTGTCCATTCTGCCCAACTAAATTGACCCAAACTATTGTTTTTGCATTAGCAGAACAGGGGGTTACACCATGTCATACTGTAGCACAGCACTTGATCACATTGGAGGCTCAATAGTCTGCTTTTGGGTTCAACAATAATGTTCGTATTTAGGCCGATACCAACCAGCAGTCCACTTTACTTTTTTGTGCCTTTGCAACAAGAGAATAAGTCAATTAACATCCGGGAATCTTTCTTGGGTAAAATCAAAAGGATAAATATATCATCCATTTCCTGGGTTGTTTTTCAAAAGATCACTCCAGTCCTCTTTGAGAATAAAAGTCAGTGTGGTTTTGGTTTTTAATAAATAAACCAAGTGCCCAAATGGCAAAAAAGAATGTGAAAAACTTGGCGTTGGCCGTAGACCTGCCTAGAAATTCAAACTATGCTCTATGGAAGTAAACCAAAACCCAGTTCAACAATGCACTGCCTTCATATGACTGATACAAACTGAACCAAAAGGCATTCTGTAAATATTTACAGATCATAAGTGTCATAAGAACATTTTGCTATTATTTAAGAGTAAAAGGCACACAAAAAAAAGAGTTCTGTTTGGAAGAAATCGTGTGCCCTTGATAGATAAATATGAACAGTCCTATAAAAAGCAAACCTCTCTGAATAACAAGATGTGTGGACAAACTTTGTATGAGAATCAAGAGATTGTCGAGAAACTGTTTCCAATTCATCTCATCGATTCCTGAAGAGGTTTGAACCAACCGCACTTCTGTCTGCATTGCAGGTTTTTACATTTACAACACGGTAGATGGAAGCTACTGTGTGCAAAGTGTGGCTTAGCATAACAAACGTCAGGCAGGATGGAGAAAAATGTAACCACTGAGCTAAAATAATCGTTCGCCTAACATGACAGAGCAACTACTACGGCGTGGTGAAGGGGATATCCCCAGTCATATTCATAATGCCCCAGAATCAGTTCATGCTAGATGCCAAACAGCATCTCCAACTTACTTTTAAATCTTGAGTCTACTTTTTTTTTTTTTTTTAGGCAAGAGTTGGAGGACTTCCCTTCCTGGTTAAGGGGAGCCTGATTGAGAATATTGCTCATTTCTATTTAGGTGCATCAACAAAGACTGGGAAGTGTACAAATAAGACATAACTCAATAATAGTGGTGTAATGGACCACTGTCGATCCGTTATCCACAGATCTCCCCTCGTGGTTCGGCATGCATGTGAACCGTGGATTAATTACAGTTTAACATTCACCATCACATTATGAAATTAAGTTTTACTGACGATCGTTATCCGCCAATATTCAGTAAAACATGCGATCAGGACATCGGCATTTATGCTTTTCTAGTCCCCGATCTCTGATAATGTATGTAATATTGTAAACAACCAATCCGTGTTCAAGAGAGCTGGTAAATGTGGCAGCACCGCTAATTGCCAAAAAACGAAGGTTTGGATGGTTACATCATGATGCGTTCAGGCTCCGTTCAGTGAAAATGAGAATTGGGCGAAGGTAAATTATAACGTTATCATGACGAGTTCACATTAAATAGATCCCACGATTTCTTCCAAACAAGAACTTTATTTTGTGACTTTACTCCTTCGGTCACGGTTGGTGAGAAACTTGAATAAATTCAGTTGTTTGAAGGGGACATTTATGAACGATATAAATAGAGATGAATTATGACCGGTTTAAAATAACTATAAACAGCTTAAAAAAACATCATTAAAACTACTAACGACAAGATATGTTTTAATCACAATCTTTTATTTCCTTATTGGAATTGCGTCTATTTTATGAAGAAAACCCCCAATATAAATAACTTTCACAAAGTAAAAAGGATAACATTTTGAATGTTTTATGGTTAAAAATAGTAGTAAGGAGCCTTGAATACCAGCTAATCGAATAACAAAAGAGATCTGTATCTGCCAATACAGATCATCAATGAACAGCGATTAGTATCGGCGAAAAAAAAAAACGTGATCAGGGATCTCCAAGTTATATTTTCTCTCTTTTTTTCTTCTTGTATGCTGATCCAATCTGTGACCTGATCCGCGATACAAGCCAAACCGTGAGTTTTATGATCCGTTGCACCACTACACAATAACACAAAAATTCAGCTACCATTTAACCTGTGGCCTTCTGGGATAAGGCACTTATCAAATATCAGCCCAGTCTGAGAAATACCCAGGACAAGCAGTTAAATATATATTTTACTTGTTTCAATAGCAAACCTTAAGAGGCACAAATCATGAATGAGCTTTGGTTTAAAATTTTGGCCCAAGACTTCAGCCAAGGCCCAAGCCCTACAGAGTTGATCAGTTGCCAACGTAGTAAGGAAGGCAATTCAAATCATTTCAAAACGAGGACAGAGCATGCCTCAGCCAATCCTTCTTACACAACATGAGTTTAAATGATATGTATTAATATCAAACAGTGGTTGCCATGTGTGTTTATTGTAATCATTCAACAGTGCGCCAAACTGAAAAGGTCAAAGTCTGAGTTGAAAAGGCAGTTAGTTCACTCTGAACCTAAATTAATCAGCTCATCTGTTTCTTTCTCACAACATAACAGCCAGGACATGACTTCTACACAATCCAAAAAACAAAAAAGGAAGAACTGATGGCCATCTGAGCACCATGAATAAAAAGGACTGGGATTCTGAGAGACCGCCAATATAGTACGATTTGTAGTTGTCTAAAAACATTTTAGCATGACTTGTACAATGTAGTGAAAATTAAGTTATGTGCTTTATTCTTTCCAGACACCAAGAGAAATAAGTAAAGCAGCCAACTAGCCATGCATTTCTTACCCTGACTGAGAGGCCATGGCCCCAACCACTGAAACATTGGAAGGAGGAGGGAGGAGGATTCAAAGGATCTCCCAAGGATTCAGAAGTATTCTCGTTATAACTTGTCAGCCTAAATTTCTACGCCAACCTCCTCCAGTGAAGACAACCTGGCCCCTTTATTTTCCCCTTTTTAAAATGTATCTGTGGGCATCCAGCTGGAAGAGTGTAACTACAGTTTCTTTACTCGACGGTACAGTGCATTTCCTTGGAGTGGTGACAAATCTGACTTAGAGAGGGGAGGGGACTGCTCGTTCGCGGTAGATACCACGTCGGCAAACAGCGGGGGTAGTCGCAGGCTAGGTGAAGGCAAAGGGGAGAGCTGCAGCTTTTGTTTCTGTATGTGTAGTGTTTTGAGGTTAAGGCATGTGTGGAGAACAAACAAGAGAGGTGAAAAGAGGCCGGGGGTGGGTAAGTGTGTAAATGTTTAGAGTGACTGTGAGACAGAGAGATGGAATACTAAAGAGAGAGATCTGGCATGTCTCCTGTCCACAGGAGTGTGAGAAAGTCCTGGCGGGGCCACTGCGTTAAATGCTAACAGTGCCATGTTTTAATCACAGTAAATTGAGCATAAGGGTTATGTAAAGGAGGCACTTACAGAAAGCATGTGATGATGAGGCGTTTGTAGAGACTGCTGAAACATAGTAATGAATCTCTACGTCAAAAAAATTAATAATGAAGTGTACTAATTACACCATTTGAATTAGATCAAAGAAGCGAGGCAGCAAGACTAGAGAGGGGGGAGAAGTCTAACAGCAGTTTAATACATGTTCAAACTCAAAAATAAGAGCCGTAAAAAAAAAAGGAGACAAAATAGGAGGTTTGAGGAGACCGGATTAACACTGAAGAAATAAACAAGCTTGGTCTAGGAAAGACTTACAGCTATACTCATTTACAAAACAGCCTCACATGCCAACTAGGAAGACATTTTACCGGAAGAAAGACATTATTAAACAGGGAGCAGCGAGAGGCAAACAGAACCTCACCTCTCTCCGAGAATGGAACGATCCACCTCGTCCCATAAAAGGAGATGTTATTTTACACCACAGAGCCTCTCCTCCATGTGATGTCACTGCCCTCAGTAAGGCCCAGCCAATAAGGGCCCATCTTTCCATCAACAACCTCCCTCCCTCCCCCACTATGCCTGAGCACAGGGCAAAGCACCCTTGCAGCCTGTTAAAGAGACAGTGTGCCGTTTCCGGCATGCAGGTTGTAACAAACGGGAGACATTTTCATCCACTATACATGATGATGACATAGTTACAAATGTGTTAGCACATGCAGCAGGGATTTTAATTTGTTATTAGTACACAAACTGGCAACATCATGCCAATTTACTTCTAGTCTCTCTCTGTAGGTTTCCCATTATGTTTAGGGTTGTTGTTAAGATCTGATCACTTCTAAAGCTTCTGTTTTACTTCCAAACAGATTAATCAGAAACCGTTTATTTCCCAGGAATGTTTACACAAACAAGGATTTTTTTCTGCATAGACAGACTGCTGCAGAACATCATGGCTGCGTAGAACTTTTATTTTTACTGTGCGCTTGGGAAGACCTGTCCCACCCATGTGCAGTAGATCGCTGAAAACTTCTTGCGTAGTCCTGGCCAGACCTAGTCGCACAGCCACATCAAATTACCAATAAGTGGACGTCCACACAGAGCATACGCAGGTCTATTGTAGATATCCACTCTGTACACAGATCCAGATTCAGGGACCCTTCAGCTCTGGCCAAAGTTCAGATTTATAGTTAAATATCTTTGAAGCTTTGCCTGAAACTAATACACTATATGTTGTAAAATATCTATTACAGGTCCATCAGTCCTGGCAAATTATGTAATGATGGGGCAAACAAACGACTCGAGTAAAAATGACCACACGTTTGCCTTCGGGATTTTTCTTTTTTTTTAAATTAAAATTAAAAATTGCCCAAGCCCCTACAACCTTTTTTACCCCTTCTAAAAATAAAAATAAAAGCCTATGTCATATAAATGTTATTTCTTCTCACCATAAAGTTTTCCCTTAATATATTCTGGTTTTGTCTCCCTTCTACTTGCTTTGAATTATGAAATGTTTTTTTTTATTTTGTTTATTCAGGGTTTGCGTGGGAATAATGTACTAAAATAGTATCTAAATTTCCCAAGACATCCAAAAAGATTCAAAGATTCCACGTAAATTACACACGTAAATTACTTTTTGGGATAATTTTCTAATCTGCTATTTAATTGTCGTGTCACTTCAGAGATTATGTAAAAGAGAAAAACAATCCTGAAAACAAATCCTGACAAAAATGTATGCAATCCAAATTTGTGAAACTCCCTTTGACTCAGTTTACGATCACTTTATTGCGACATTTAGAAATGCTGAGCTCATCTGTCGATGAGGACGTCAACGGAAACTTTACAATTACAGAGAACTGAGAATGGCTCCATGTAATTTTGATTAGGGCTCATGTTTTTGGAAATACTGAAGTGTTTTTGAATATTTGTAAGTAAATACAATCTAGTCGAAAACACACTTTTCTGATCTCTTTTCTCCTGTTTCTAAGTTCATACTTGCATGGAGTGCTCAGTTATTTTCAGCACATCAATTATATATGCCATTTATTTTGCTAAATTGAGGCAAGCTATTGCGCTTGGTTTATTTAATCTATAACAAATCTCACGTAAAAAAATTAAACCTAACACCTAAAATGTGATACCACTGTATTGTGTAGTCTAAATTCACGTGAATTTGGTCGTTAATGTTGATAAAACAACCCCCACCCCCCTAAAACTGTCATCTGGCATTACCAGTTTGCTGCATTCATTCAAATGGGGTTTACAAAGAGTAAAAAAAAAAAAAGGTTCCCACTAATGTGTACCGATGGGCATTCAGAGCCCCCTCCTGTGGCGCTTTTGAAGCAAACCTGCTGACAGCAGGCATTCCAGAGGGAGTGTCCATTCAAATGCTGCAAACCTGCCTCATATAAGCAGCTGTTTTGGTACCGGTGACATCAAGACCACAAGCCGCTAGGACAGGGTGTCCATCAGAATATGCCCCCAAAAACAAAATATTTGAAACCGCAGTTACTGTAAACCAGCACTCATTCGAAATCATGACTTTCCTTAGGAAACACCAATGGCTGTATACATTAGGTAGCGAGCGCAAGGACATTTTCACACAGTAGGGGTAATTAATTTGCCTTCATTTTCTGTTATGTTAAAGTATTTTGCTGATGATGCTTGAGGAAGACATTAGGATTAAGTCTTAGTGTAGGAGCCATTAGTTATGTCTGTATTTTATTTTGGTAGTGTGTATTTTATTATGATAGGGTATATATGGGGCACAGGTGAAACAGCCAGGTGGGTAATTATGCATGGGTGACAGGGAGATCGCACGGTTTTTACCGCTAAACACAGGAGTGAGAATGTATAAAGGATATGTATAAACCTGCAAATACAATTAAACGGGAACATCACCCAAATATACAAACGGTCTGGACTCTCACCTGTAAGCAAGCGCGTAGAAAACAGGACCTCTCCCGCGCCCAGCCGAGTGACTAGTGGAGGGCAGTCACTACACTTAGTATTCAGATTTCTTTAGTTACTGCTTTAGTAAAAGCCCTTCAATATTCCCATGTGGCCTCAGATTAGCTTTAATTAACATATAAAAACAAGACTCAGTGTCTCGATTGGCATGTTCTCTAAACAACTGCTTATATCCTTTCATTCAGGCAGGTTTGATGCATTTGAACTGACTCACTGCCTGGAATGCCTCCACTCAGCAGGCGTGCATTATCCGAGTCAGAGGGCGCTGGTAGCATTTACCAATAAGAGCCCTCTGCTGTGACTGTTCTGCATTCTGCAAAAATTATTAATAATAGATTAATTCAGGAGCATTTTTATATTTAACATCCAGCAAAGCTCTTAACTGAGGACTATTATTAACAATGAACACAACACACTCGGATGATAAGATCCAAATGTGCCTCGAGACCAGCCTTCATGCCAAGATCATAAAATCCAACTAAAAAAATAAATAAATTGAGCAGCAACTTTCCCAAGCTTATAGGCGGACAACACATATTTACTAGCAGTGATGTTACACTGTTTTTTTCCTTCATTTATATTCATTTCCATCACTAAATTGTTCTCGTCTTGCCTCGTGACCCATCAAAACCGGGTGATTATCCGTGGTTAAGTAAATAGCATAGCAAGTAGAAAGTTCATATGGATTTTGAGTTGGAAAAAAAGTCAGACAAGCTCGGGAAGAAAATGCTGTCGCTTGCAGTTTTGACAAAGAAAGCACAATGCTCAAGGTACTTTTTTCTGCCACATCGTTTGTGAAATGTGACACAACCCTCCATTATCTTGGCAACGTTAAAAAAAAATTTTTTTTAAAAGAACCTGCGTCATTCAAGCTCTTCAATGTTCAAACCAAGACATTCGGGAGGCTTTTAAGTTTTTTGAATGACCCTCGTATCTGAACTATAGTACGGATTTTTAACAATGCACAAACCACTCCCTTGGCTTTGAATCACTGTTGATTCAACATACTGTGATGCAACCATTTAAACGTGACACGTTCCGGCACGTTTGTTGCACTTTGATCAAATGAGGCTTTAAATCTTGGATAGCTCCCTCATTCTAAAATAGTGAAAATGTTTGTGACCGGTTAGAATTCTTAGGATTAATAGTGGAAATATCCAGATTTGATGGCGTACAAGTAGCCTAGCCTTACAAGCAGATCAGGAACACTGAAATGCATTAAATTCAACAACAAAAATAAAAAAGTGACGAGTGATGTCAGTGATAACTTAATTGAGAATAAATACAAGATAAATAACGTATAAACCATATAAACAAAGCCTTCATATGCATAATATACTTTGAATTCACTCATCATTGCTCATACATGTAATGTAATGCCAAGAAGCACTTGGCATGTGAAACCTATCTTGCCTTGGTCAAACAGACCAACCCTGTTATATCACATCTTCTTTTAGCCTAAACCAAAAATGCATACTTACATGAAACACGCCCCTTGATAGTCCATTACTCATCCCAAACCTATATGAATCGTTGTTCGGAAAGCTTAAAGTACTGAGATGAAATTAAACATGACTATATAAAACTGAAGGTATCATGCAACAGCACCAACATGCAGTCATTCCTATTAAATCACATGGTGTAACAGAAAAAGTTGCTATCGCAGAGTCATAGAGACGTCTGTACTGTGTAGTGTTCCATGTATCAGTCACAATCATATTCCTCAGGGAGCAGGCTGGGCTAAATTTGACACTGGGATATCTGCCTGCCTACAAATAGAAACATGCTAACCTAGAGCTTACTACTCTGAACCTCTAAATAAACCTTCGCACCCACCAGAACATGTGTTTTGATACGAGTTGTGGCCAAACGTGAATGAAGAGACCAGTTGATGAAAAATTTAATTGCATCATTAATAGATTTATTCTTCCTTCTATGCAGGTTCCTGTGCAGAAGATTAGCAATATTGGTTTCTATTGACTCACCTATTAAAAAGGATTTACCCTTGTATTAATTTAATAAATACTCGCTGTACTTCCTATTATACCCTTCTGGATTTAAGTGGGATTTTGACTGTTTATGATACTGATCCATTTGTTGCCTGCAAAGCACTTACCCTGCTGTGAAATTATTTATTTTTTGATTTCCGTTTATTAGAGGTATTACAGTTACACTAGACTCAGACTGATGCTATAATGTTCTGACCAATATTATAGTACAGTATCTAACAGAACAGATGTTTGACAGATCTGTAAAATGAAATGTCCTTAATGAGCTTCACCTCCACTGGACTATATAGCTAGCCACATGAGAGCTCAACTCACATCCTAGAGAACAAAAGCTGAAGAACAGATGCATGAGGTCAGGACACAGTGAGTAGCACATTTTTCTGCTGTGTGAGCAACACTACTGAGGGATAAAAAAGAGCTGCTGATGTCTGATTAGATTTGGGCTTATTAAAATGAGCAGACTCCAGAAAAAGCCTTCAAACAACCTACTTTTCACAAGCTTCACTTTAAAAGGAGATAAGATTTGATTATAAACTCACAGGCCTTAGCTGAAGACACAATTGGCTCTTATGTTTAGTGGGGTTCACCAAAAGAATATCATCTGTACAATGAACGAACCAGATGATTTAACATATTAAATAATCAAAGAGAGATGAAGGTGATACAAACTGAATAGAGGAGCATTGTAAAGAATGCAGTTTATTCAGACAAGGAATACTCAGTTCTGAGAGGGGAGCTTGGCAATTTTATACAAGTACGTATTGTTGTCGAACAGTCTGGAACTAGGTATTGCTCATTTTTCAAACATCCAGTCGGGAAAAACCACACTGTACAGCCTTTGCAATGTACAATAGATGTGTCAAAGCCAAAGAAACATGCACCCACTCCTCTGTCTGTAATGGACCAACAAGTCACCATAACATCTCAACCGAACATGTGCATGGTGTGGCCTTGCTTGGCGACAGAGGAAACAGTTATACTGAAGCCACAGAGCGAAACCTAAACAGGAAGTGAAGAAGATTTCACAGTGAGCTGCATCACAGGGCGCACAAGATGACAGAAAAGAAATCGTTATCCCCCGCTGACCACATTTACTGGTTTACAGGACTGTTTTTTATTAATATTCTCATAATTTAACAGCACAGATATTGGGAGTAACTTAATTTTTAGGCCGATAAATCTCTAAAACGTCTGCTTAAGATTTCCCGAGGTACCTCTCGGCTTACCCTACATAAAAACTACAACACTAAGCCAGTTCACAGACAAAGATTTCCAACTCATCTCAATTATCAACATTTTCATTGAAGAAAAAAAAAAAAAAAAAGGGCAGTGAGTGATTGGTGTGAGCCTTTACTTTGATGTACACATGATTTATCTGAACCGTCTCCTTTGTTATTCAATATCATGGTAAACATTCTCAAACGTTAATGTTGATTTGGGGTCATGTCATCCAGGCCTTGAGCATAACCTGAATCATCTCCCATCACATCAATATCTGTTTCAATTAAAGTTTATAATGTATTGCCATCATATTACACACTTCCTATAGGTTAAGCACAGGCAATATGCTTTTTTTTTTGTGTGCTGCTAAACACAAGATTAGATTGTAAGATAGCTGCTAAAATAAAACATTATCAGACTAACACTTCCACGCAGAAGTACACTTCATGAACAACTGCACCCAGAACTCAAGCAACCTTAACCTCGATCCACCTGACTACAGATGTTGTGCTAGCTCACAGCTACCTGCCATAAATAAGTTCATGACCCTAGGCCTCCTCCCCACCATGATGTGTCAACCAAGATAAACAAGTCGATCGACATGTCCTCGTCTCCGTTTGCCTAGAACACCCTTGCTAGACACAGATATGTAGCAGTGGTGTTGCTAATTGTTACTTACTTACTGAACTGTGGACTTATGATGCATTTTCTGGCCCTTCCCCCAACTGAGGCACGTAAAATGGCTTCCTAGAAAAGCATATCAGCTGTCCTTTTGCTAGACCAAAAGCTAGACGCATAAGCTGTTATGTTGCCTTCACATTCAACAGTAATTTTGAGTGATTGCGATTTCGACCAAACCCGGCGAGGACTGACACTGGGAGCAATCTGCTGTAATAAACGCAGGATCAATGTGCGGAGGCCACAGGACAACAAACCAAAAGTTTTCGCTCGTCACTGTGAGAGGAAAAGCCGACAATTGTTATGGGCCTCGGATTAGTTAAGATTGTCCCGTTTTAGGGGGTGCGGCGAAACCGCAAGCAAGTGAAGTAGTTGTTTCTCGAATGTGAATTGTCAAGCTTTGAGAGTTCACGAAGCTGACGTGGAGAACAGTTTGATTAAACTCGATGAACCAACTGCGAGCAGCTTCTGTTGACTGCTTATACTCAACAAACGGCAGATACAGAGTAATTATCTCCGCGACGATGTAAAAAAAACACTAATACTTGACAAACTACGGTATGTCAACGACGGCGTAACAGTAAAACACAAACACCAGACGTCACGACCCCGTTAGCCAACATCACATGAACAAAAACACTATCGCCACAATCTCTTTCTTACTTTTCCGAGAGATGGGAAGCCACCGCACGAATTAAAGTAACATTTCGCGATATCGCCATTTTAACAATCAACGTTTCGTCGTAATTAAAAACTCAAAAAGTAGCCACAGTGTCTGTCCGTTTAGCAGGAAGCTAACACGCCACCTACGAGACTACCTGCACATTTTCTCTAGCATAACGTTTGGAGGCTAGCGGCTAGCTAGCTAGCTGTGAAACCATTGAATTTTCCTGCGGAAATCTAAATGAACAGTCTCCCAAAATGTCAGATAACCACTGGGTATAGCTGATAACCAAATGCCGTCTTTTGTGATATTCGCCATCCTTACCTCTTGTCTTCTTTTTAGGCCCAAACCATTTTAGCTATTGGAAAGCTCTTTTCTCTTTGTCTTTTCCAGTTACACGCAAAATGGACTCAGCAAAACGCTATAACAGCTAAAACACTAAGACCGAATGGTCGGTGTCCATCTTTTCCTTGAAACGCAGCTGCGCATCGAGTAGAAAACTAAATAAATTCATTTTGTCTGTCGTTCATTGTATTATTCCTGAAACATAAGTGACTGATAGGTAAGGCTGCTAAGTTAAGTAGCCAGCAGGTACCACAGACAGGACTGGATGCATGGATGGCAGCAAGCGGTGCTCCCTTCACTTACCGTGGGACATGTCTAGACCCGACCACCTAACCGAGGAAACATGGGCACGGAAGTTATTTGAATTTCAATTTGAGATCAATTACTTTTTTGAGAACGGCATACAGTCAGCTCTCCGGATTAAAAAGTCGCCAATAAGTCAAATGTAGTTGAGTCAAATGTAAAAGAGCCATTATATATCTGGACCTGTGCAGTTTCACTATAACAGCACAGCCGCTGATTATGATAATTCCGATGTTTTGAATGCAACGTTTGTGTGACGCACAGGTTGTACACGATTGTGCCACAGACTTGACGGTCAAGACGGAAATCATGGAGAGCGTTTCATTGTTCTCCATCTATTTTTAAATATACAACTGGACTACTAAATGTAGTTGTCACATGTCTCTTGGCTAATACAAAAATACTGTAAATGAAGTTACACACATGTTCATTCATTTTGCTCACAACCATTAACGGTAACTTTGTGGTGCTTAATTTATGCCATCAACTTCAGTATTTTGAGCTTTAATATTCAACAACTCATTTGCAGAGTACACTGATTAGATTATTCTATTTTGGATACTTATGATCCGATTTCTTCAATAGAAGAAATCAATAAACTCTTCCTAAAAAAATCATGGAATGTCTTCAAAAGTTACTTAAACTGCACATATGTATTCTGATGACTAGACTGGCATTATGGACATTTTTGTGGTCTGCCACACACAAATTCATCATCATTCAGGGTTCTGTAGTCCGATTGTATTGCAAATACAATTTTATTTTAATATTAACATAGGAAATAGCATAATTTCTACCAACATATCCAGAAAGTGAGATGCGGTTTATTTTTTATATCCTTTTTGTAAATTAGTAAATAAGTCAATTTATTAACATTCTATTCTCAAATGCATATGTAAATTAATTCTCTCTTTAGCAAAATAAAACCTATTACAATGGAAAATTACAAGAGCCTTAAAAACAAAACAGAAGCGAAGTTTATTTTACAGTGAAACAAACTGCAATTTTATACCAAACAGACCCTCCAATTTCAAACTAATGTAAAATTTAACAAACTTGTATTCCTTGTCTTTTAATAGGTCTCACCGGTCTTTTGAGTAGCAGTTGCGGTGTTGCGAGCAGCACACTTTAAGTCTGACTAAAAATATTCTTTAATACAAAAATCACAAATTCAACATGAATAAGCAGTTTCTTCAGATAATTAAAATGCATATCCTCAGTAGACCTACAAACTTGAGAAAATATCACATTAATAAAAGTAACAGGGGAAAATGTGTTTTGAAAACAGAACATGACACATTGATCAACCCAAAATAATATCTTCTCTCTAATTTCCATTTTCGCTCAAACTTTCAGAGCAGCCCTAAAGGTGTCCTGTCCAATCAGATCCAACAATGAATTACAGGGAGAGAAAAACAGCTAAAATCTACTTAAGGTAACAAACAACAAGAACACCCACTTAATGCAACATATTTATTCATTTCTTCTTTTTCTTCTTCTTTGGAGGTCCTTGATCTGAAGCGCTGCTGCTTCCCGAGTCTGAGCTGTCCGAGGACGAAGAGGAGGAGGAAGATGAGGAAGAGCTGTCATCGTCGCTGTCACTGCTGCCGTCGCTGTCATCTGAAGAGGAGCTAGAGGAGTCGCTACTGTCTGACGATGAGTCACTTGAGGAGCCGTCTGAATCACTGCTGCTGTCGCTACCGTCTTTAGCCCTGAGAGCAAATGGCAGAACGTGAAGGTACATACGGGGATTCATGTCTATGACGTAACAAGTGCCAATCTGGAAGGTTTTTGTTTAGTTCTGCTACTTACACTGAGAAAACAGGTGTAAACTGGGAAAAATACCTTCACAAGTTCTCTACATTTTGTTCTTTGGATGCTGTATAAACCAGTGTTTCACCCATCAGGGCTTCCTCCCCCTTTTTTTTGTCTTTTATGAGGGAGGGGGGCGACACCTTTAGTGCTAAGCAGTCATTGATGCGATGTCTCACATCGGTTCCCCAGAGCCACCAGCCTCTGATATCTCCTGACTGATTGTATCGGCCCATCCCACCAACAGACGATCATGGCCTGCCACTCCAAAACAAATAAAGCAATTACAAATGACACAGCACCACCATAATTTATGATGGAGCCAAACTGTCTGTCGAGTTGCTGAAGTCCACTGCTAAATTACACACTGTAATACCTGTTTGATGACATTTTTTAAGTTAAGTGCCACATGTCAACATTCCACCTGTGATGATGCATGTTAGTGGTCTGGGGAGGGAGGGGCATGTTGATGGCACACATGACCGGAATTAGTTGAAAAGACCGGCAAACACAGGTGTAGTTAATAACATTACATAACGTCACATAATTGCTGCAAAGCACAGAAATAAATGCTGGACCTAAGCCGTTAGTTCCGCCTGTGCTCTCCCTGCGACGAGTTAAATGTGTGCTGTGTAAAAGGTCTACAACACTGATTCATTTTGGGAATAATAAAGAAACAAGAGGGCTTAAGTGTGTCAAAGTACAGGTCTTTTTCCAGAAGTAGTAAAAACTAAAAACAGATATATTGAAACAAATAATAAAACGAATAGCGGCTGCTTCAGTTTCAGGGTCCTCATTAGTAGCACCTTTCCTTTTCCGATTACACAAGTCAAAATGTCTGCTGTAAAAAATATCTTTCAACAACACTTCAATATTCTAATGTCTTTATAAATAGCAAAACACATGAACAAAAAACTAAGTAAAGTTGAAGATAACCAAGAAAATGTTAAACGTATAATTAAATTGATTAAGATCGACACATTACCCTTTTTGTACAAACACCTTGCTGTGAGAAGGCATTGAAAGTGCTGGATTAGAAAATAGAAGAATTGTTTTACTGCTGGTCAAGAAGATAGCTGCTTCAGCAGTTTTGAACAAAATAGTGGCTCATCATGGTCATCAATAGTCTCCACTAGAGGGAGCCGTGGTGTCACTCTTCAATCAATGTTCAGATAGACTTCTACAGTTTGGACTTTGAATCCGGAGTTGAAGAGTAACATTGCAAAGGTCTTCGACCTTCCATAAACACCCCTTGATCACGATGCCATGACGACGTCCCCTCCGAGGTAGAATTTCACACCAAGTCAAACTTAAATTCTCACATGGGACTTTCTTGACCCTCTTGTTAACTTGTGTGAATGACCCAAACTCTCAAGGAGCCTTTCAGCTGAATGGTGCAACATCTCGAAGACTAAAACATTCATTGAGTTGCTTCCAAACGAATTCCCATTACTGGTTTTATAACTCCTCTTCATGTCTTAATGTATTTGTTTCGTGTTTTACTTTTGTAACACTTTGTATGATAATACAGTATACAATTTACACATTCAAAAAAGTCTATATTTAAAAATGTCAAGCTGGGCGAGACTAAATAGGGAGAAAAAAATGTATCCAGTCCAATATGCACAATCACCAAAAATGTAATCCATCTGACCAGAGTACCATTAGCCATATGTTTGGGCAGTCTTGTGCATTTTGACAAACACCAAATGGATTTTCTAAGTTCTTTTCTTTTAGAAACAGCTTTTATCGGCCACTCTTCCATAAAGCCCTGCTCGATGCAGCGTACGGCTTAAAGGTGTCCGATAGACCGAAACTACGATCTCCGCGTTGGAGCTCTTTGTTTGTTGTGGTGCCAAAGAACTGTTGGTTAGGGTGACCAGATTTGAGTTTGTGAAAAAGAGGACACTTCGTCGCGGGGGGGTAGCAGTAGTGTGTAGCATGCCGTGAACTTACATTTACGTTGAGATCGGTCGACCAATGACAGTTCTCTCTACAGTCAGAGCTTGCGCAAGAAGGTGGAACGTGAGGGAGATACCATTTCCAAAACTTGTAAGGGGGTAATAACTATTTTCCCGCACGTAGCAAAATCCCAGACGTTTTTGGAATCCCTGCCGGAAGCTTTTTTTAGGTCTCGAAAAGAGGACATGTCCGGGAAAAAGAGGACGTCTGGTCACCCTACTGTTGGTCCAGTATTGAAGTATTTAACACACACATTAAACATATATTGTGTGGAGCCAAAGCATACATAATATACAGCTTACTTACTTCTTTTTAGTTTTCTTCTCATTAGGGCCTTCACTTCCTGGTCTGTAAAAAGAATAAAATCAACAACCTTAAGAGAAATATTATTATATTGTCGGTATTTACAAGTGATAAAGTACAAATATGTGTGTTGCAGGACCTGTTGAGGAAAAAAAAAGGTTTCTGGTGTAGAGTGATCAGGTCTTAAGTGTCATATCTGATCATGAAAAGAAAACATTTAGAAATGGGAATATAACTCTGAGGCTATATTTATCATTATGTCCTCTAGATGGCGATAAAAATCCATATCATTGTCCTCTGCTGACTGGTAACTTTTTGTCCAGTGACAGGATTCACAGTATGTTCGATATGGGCGAATGATACCGAAGCTTGTTTCAATACATTGTGTCAGAGCTAGAGTCATATCAGGAATACCACATGGCTGATGGCATCTGAAGCTTTAAACATCACTCCTGCTTCAGAAAGTTTTGGCTAAACTTTGTGACAGTGGGATGATAAGAGAATACTTGAGAAATATGGTGATGTACACGAGAAATACATTATCATTAGTATGATAACCTTTCCACATATCACCAAGTAATAATGCTATAAAATAAGCTCATTTAAGGCTGTGTGTAGAGCAGGGGTGCCCAATACGCACTACCTTCGCGATCTACTGGTCGATCGCGAAGGTAGTGCGTTTTTTTTTTTTACTCTTTCAAAAACTATCGACAAAACGCAGCTCCCGGTATGCAAATGAGTAGGCTCGTTCGAAAGAGCTGCGCCTCGCCTGGAATCCAGACGGGAGCAGCAGGGGGCAGAGTCAAAAAATTGCGGTCAAGTCGGACAGTTTTCAGCTGCCTTCAAAGTAGTCAGTAACAGGGAGTCACAGAAAAAATGACTTCCTGTTAGTTCAGAACTTTAGGCTTCTTGTAGTTTACAGATCACGTTTGGATTCATTCATATGTGTTTATAAATATATATTTATGTAGAAATGTGGGTCTAGCTGCATCCTTTGTTCTTGTTTTTATGTCTGCCTGTGAAATACATGACTACTGGTTTTGATGTGTGTTGCAGAAATAAGATTGTGTATTATCAACCACACAAGATATGTTTTTAGATTAAACATGAGACTAATAGTCAACAATCCAGCGTTAAGTATTACAACTACACATAAAATAAGGATTTTCTACAACACGTGTTGGCTGTCAAATCTAAGAGCCAATCAGCTCTCTGAGGTGGCGACAGCCAGGCGTTTCCCATCATGCACTGCGCCACACAGTCGGTGGAGAGCTACTGCGACGCCTGGCTCTGAAATCGGGGGCCGCCTTGCTCTCGTGAGAATAACATTGACCACGTGTGCATGACGTCAGACACAAATAGAACCGGCATGCATTGTGCGCCGATCGTCGGCGATCGATTCTGTGCAGAACTGGCTCATCTCGAACGAGCCTATTATTGTCAATCACCACGGACGGTGCGCCCGCAATGTTTGGCAGCTTGAATGGATTTATTGCCAAGTACAGGGAGGACGATATTTTCCCCGACTTCTTTAATTACCACTCCATAATATACCAACAAGCATTATGCGCTAAAATGCTAAACATGAAAGAGATCATGGATGTGGCAATGAAGATCGCTTGTTCTGTTCGAGCGAGAGCTCTTCAAAGACGGCTGTTCCGTGCACATCTGGAGAAGGCCGACTGTATAATAATATTCTAAAAAATATTAAGTCCAAACACCGTTCCACCGTGACCATTTGGAAGTCTCCCTGAGGCTGGCTAGCAGCAGCTACTGTCCGGACTATGCAACCCTGCTGGTTCCATTCAGTGAAGTCATCAGAGTCAAATGTAATGACCAGAATGTTGTCATAAGGGTTCATGCATTATGCAAGGTACGCCAATATTGTAAATATTGGCGTACCTTGCATCTGTTGCTGTTCCACGGTGCAGTGTTTTACAAGACGACATCTCAATTTATTAGAGCAACATCGAGGATGTCAGATTAAGTCAAATTTCCTGACTGACTAAGGCAAAGCAAGAAAATGATTTTAGTCGGATCACCAACCTCATTCCAGAAAGTTCAGCAGACCTAAAAAACTACCATCAAATGTCAGAAACTGTAGACCCTAAAAGTAAACTCCAGTCATTATCTGTAGACTGCTTGTTATCCGAAGTTGCAGCATTAGTGGCAACAGAATCAGCCTGACTTGTGGTGCACTGTGGTGGAGACGCCTTACCCGGTAATGCTGAGGGGTTTGTTTTCATTCTCCTTGAGTTTCTTTTTCATCTCAACTGTTCTTGACGGTCTGTGCACATATTTCCTCTTCCCCGTGCATTCGTAGGTCCAGTGTCCGACCTCCAAACACTTCTGGCAACGCACATTTTGTTTGTTGGCCTCCCTGTATGTCATAAAAAAAACACATCTTAATGAGGATAGACGCCACATTTCCTTGTTGTCAGTCGAGTGTTCTTTATTTGTCTAGAAATACTTTGTGAAACTGTTGGAAGGTTGAATTATATCAATGTTTTTAAAGTCTGTATGTTCACATCTTCTGGATTATGTACATGTGTGTTTCCCCAACAAGTCTTGACAGCTAAACAACAGAGAACATTGTCTGTCAATAAATTCATAAACCTATAATAATGCTGTCTGATCTCCCACCTCTGTGGTTAAGATTGGGTATCTAAAACTACTCTGTAAAATCAGTCATGGTTAAGGTTGTGGAAACAACAGGGTTAAAAAAAAAAAAAAAAAAAGGAGTTGCAAATCAAATTCACCACCTCAACGCCCACTAACTTGTCCTGTCATTTCCCACCTGCTGGGAAAGATTAATCTAAACTTTGCACTGTTTTAGAGTGGTCTGCAATTTTACTGATTTTTTTTCTTCTCTTTTTGCCTTAAAATATACATAATCTGAGCCATTGTGACATGGCTACGAAATGTAATCAAAATAATTTAATAAAATAAAATGAATGAATGAAGTTCTATTGTAAAAATGGTCGAATCAACCCAGAGGTTTTAGTCAGCAGGATTTTCCAAAGTAGAAATAATCATTCAATATATCCAAATGAAGGCTAGGGCTAGTATGAGTCATCAGAATTATGGAAATGATGCAGATTATTATCTGGTGATGATAAATCTCTTCGGATAGATTACAAATATATATTGTTGGATGAGGAAGTCATACATTTCAGAACTCACTAACATTATTTCAAACTAGCATTATCTAAAGTTGCATGTCAAGCTCTTCTTCCAGCGCGGGAATGTTATGAGCATCACGCATGTGGCTTGTTTTACAATAACTGATATTATAAGAGTATATATGTTAATATAGAAACAAAATAATCCTGATTATATCCATTATCAGATTTTCCACGTTACACGAAACATATAACTAAAGCTAGGTTAATTCAACTGACTTGGAAAACACACGGTGAACGACAGATAACGTTACCTGACATATCCTACAATATATCCCGAATAAACAGAACTCTTCCCGGTTATTAGTTTATCGAAACATATCAGTAACGAGTTCAAAGAAAGAAGAAAAAAAAGCTTGAGCACAGAAAACCGTCTGGCGGTTGAATAAAGACGATGTATTTGGTAAGAAAGACCGTGGCGCATTTGTGCTCCAGTAAGCCGGGATCGTGTTTTATCTCCTTTGTCTCACACGAAGCTCGGCGAGCTCAATGTCACTGGCCTTTAAAAGAGAACAACGTTCACACAACGACAAAAAAATATGCATTTTAACCGCTTATCTAGAGTATACTCACGCTTGCCTCCTGGCTATTATCCTGTGCATGGGAGTCGCCATGTTGCAGTTTACTTTTTTCTTCTTCGTTGGTATCAAGAAGTATCCATTTCCGGTGTTCTGTCGAAGTCTGTTTCCCCTCCTGTAAAATGATAGCGCCCCTTTCGGTAGTTAGGATATGGTTGGTCGGTTAGGGACAGTTTAGGGATCAGGGTTGTTGTTTGGGTGGGGGAAGAGCTGTGTGAAGTTTTACGGGGGATTAAGTGCTGGACTATTCCTTGGCTTGGCAAGTGACCTCATGGAGCTGCCTTGGACAGATTCAGGCGAGCCATTAACTGAAAGTGGTTTCGCTCTTCTCCACTAACTAGCAACAACATTAGGATGATTACTACTGTTTTTTTTTGTTTGTTTTTTAAGTAACGGGGAAAGGTGTGCAGGTTGAGGGAGTTGTCTCCTTTGAATACTCCTGTGGTTATTGTGCTGAAAGAGAGAGCCAGGGAGAGAGGGAGAAAAAGACAGGAAAAAGGTGCTGATATCCACAGGATTGTATAATTTGATTTCATATAATACAGTAGTACACTAGTTTTCATATTATTCCCCAGTTAGTCCTGTATGATACATGTTTCAAAATTGCTGGCTTATTGTAAATTTACCTTGTGTTTTCCTTCTCTTATAGGTCCTCCAACTTCCCTCTCCCATATCCATCGATCAAAAATCAGCTGCAACATACAACATATTCACAAGGCCAAAAAATAACTCAACTCGTTATGTTTTTGTTTAGTGTTTAGTAGTTTCAAATATTCACTCTAAATCCATATCAATAGATGTATCACACAAATCTCTCTCTCTCTCTTATTGTTGTGTAATGTTAACTTTATTATAATAGCTCGTACTCCAAAATGGATATGCTCATTCACCACCTACACCCACAACTCTGAAATCACATGCCTCAATCTTAGATTTAGCTAATAATACATCATATTTAATCCCAATATTTAGCTCCCCATCCTGCAAATATTCCCATCTAGAAGTCTTTCCCCTCTTATCATAAGTTTTATTAAATGGTATTAAGAGAATGGAACATTGTATAGGCTGTTTGTGCTTAGCTACCGTAATATGTTGCTAACTTTATCCAGTATTATCCATTATCTTAATTTGTTACCTGTTAACATTCTATAAATCTATAATTTAGTTGTGCTGATAATATAAAACATCCTTTGAACGGCTTAGCTTTTATCAGTGCATCGGCATTGGGCATCATGAATCCCACTGCTCTTTATGGCTGCTCTTTATGGCCCTGTATAGCATTCAAGCGCCAGGATTGGCCAGGGGTCCATGCTCACTAAGGTACTGGTACATACAAACACATTAAAAAACAGAGGAATGCAAGCAAATAATATTTCATCGAACATTTCATTCTGTAAATACATTATTTGCTATTGACCTATCATCTCGTAAATCAGGAGCCTAGAAGAGGTTCAAATCAGGGAGTAAAAAATATAAAATAATGCTCACAATATACATAACATGTTATGATGTTGTCAATGTAACATGATGTGCCGCAGAAAAGTGCTGTCCCGTTTGTATATATACCATTTCAACCCCTTTCAGCCTTTCCCACTCTATACCATTTAAGAGCTGACGCCAGTTAAGTCCCTGAGGGTTCAGGGTTTAAGGCTTGAGGGGGGACATCGGGATTGGGCCCATGATTGGGCCTATGGTGCTAATATAGAGGCTAAGTAAATAGAGGCTCCATAATACCATAGTATACGCCATTGCCATAATTTCGTTTTTTTAAAGTGCATTCGAGTTAAAAGAGAGGACGTGACTTTAGGCAGCTCTGGCTCTGGTTAGTAAACACATATCAATGGGTAAACATTATTTACCACAAAACCAGCGGCCTTATTGCGTGCAGTGTTCTCCATTGGCAATGCTAGTCTACTCTATATATTTTATTAATATCTCTCGGTTCATCCAGGCCCAGAATTTTTTTTTTTAGAACTCCCATCACTGCATTTTTATATTTATATTTATTTTTAAGATTTTAATTTGATACAGTCAAACGGTGAGGGCTTCAGCACATGTAATGATTACAAAAAATAGAAACACCTGTACAATGTAAACTACATAATATGGTCCAGTAGATTCAGTTTTGATGAGGTACAATTCATAGTTTTTTCCCCCTGTTGGATCTTATTTATTTATTGTCATTACAATGTAAACAATACAAATACAACAAGGAATTCAGGAAACGTTTTAAACTAAATTGAAATAGCTTTAATGGCTGTGAATTTCCAGATGCTTTCTCATATTAATTTACTTGAAAAGAAAAGGGAAAAAATATATATTATATTAATTAGTATATTGATACAATAGGACTATACACATGATTTTTTTTGTCTTGGTATGTTTGTTTTTATGTCCATATCTTCAGTTACTGTACACACAGTTGCTGAGGTTGAGCATTTGGTTATCTGTGGCACCAACACAGTCATTATTACACCCACCCATATTCACTTTTTGTCAGAGCTGCATGTACATATAACCGTCTCTCATTTATATTTCATAGGTTCTTAAACAGTATTTTAATCCCACCAATAAAACATGTTATTATTGTTTTTGTGATTAACACAAAGGATTAACAAGTAAGCTACTCAAATGCTAAACGTACAAGTTAGGATAAACCCTTTGCACAGCAATTCTGAAGGAAAATACTATCATCCTTTTACAAAATGTACGATAGCTAATCGTAAATGTTGCATTCCCTCTTTAACGTTACCTGCCTAAAACCAGTGTTGTGCTTCATGTTATGCACGTGTTCAATTACATTTAAAATTAATTTATTTCATTAACCTTTCTTATATTTTGTCCAAGTTAGATTGCATTTGTAAAAACAAAGTGTGTAACGTTGGTTGTGGTTTGTTTACTCAAGATTTAAACTGTGTGGTGGGTTTGGAAAATATGACGTCATATGTCAACACCCGCATGCAGAACAGTCTATTTTTGTTTGCCCACCGATAGTTGATCCAAGGCATCATCAAAACAATCAGTCGTTGATTTATTTCAGCAGTTTGCATTCACAGTAAAGCTCGTGCCCATCAATTATCTCTGAACGGGCAGGAATCACAGGATATTTCCCCCTACATCTCGCATATTAGAGAACCGTCTTCCACATGGCCATAGAAACGTCTAGAGATATCTAGAACAACGCAAATCTCGCGATAACTCTGGTCGAGAAGTCAGTTCAACCACCTTGCTGCTGTGCTGTGTATATATTATATGCTGCAGAGACACCGGTAATAGCCAGCCGTGTGGATTATGACTGGAAGTAGCTACACTTAACACAGAGCAGCACGCTACTTCACCTGGCTTTTACCTCACTTTTAAAGCGGCACAATTCGTTTTTATTTGTGTCAGTCCAACTGTAGATAACGTTATAGCTGGAAGACGGTCTTATCGCTGAAGATGTCAGTGGTGGGATTTGACTTGGGCTTTCAAAGCTGCTATGTAGCTGTAGCCCGAGCCGGAGGGATCGAGACAGTCGCTAATGAATATAGCGACAGATGCACGCCGTAAGTATCAAATACAGGTATTATTTATTGGAGTTATGAGTGGATACTTTAAGAAGAGAGAAAGGGTGGGTATTTTCTAACGGTTATTTCGGTTTATCCATTTCGGTAAAGTGGATAATGTCACACGCGAATGCAGTTTTAACCTAACCTACTTAATAGCTGCCGTTAGCTGGACTTGCATCTCTACGGCTAAACTATCCTTTCATAACGATTATGTTAATTAAACGTGTGTAAATGTTGAACTGGAACTGTCTAAAATGAACGCCAGCTAGCTTAATCCTCCGCGTACATAGCCCGTGCTCCCATCCACCATGAATCCCCCGCGAGCTAGCGGCTAGTTAGCTAAGCGCACAGGTTCCAGTACCGTTACTGCATGGTTTGAAAACGGTCTGTCGTAGCCCGGCGAACACGAGCGGGCGGTGCTCCCACCCGCTCTAATCACCGTTGTTCATGTCTCGAAGGCAAAAGTCCCGACCAACCGGTGTGTGCCGTGTGGTAAATCGTGCGTCTCGCGTTGTGTTCTCAACGATGACGTCAGCTTCCCAAGGCTTGTTGGAATCTTCTAGCAAGTTGTCTTGCACAAACTACTGTTTGTATTGCATACAAAATAAGCCCTTTTTAAAAGAGTTCTTTGTTTTTAAATCGTCTAAGTTCAGCTCATTTGGCTGACATGGTACACTTTGTTCCCACAATGTTACATTTCTTTATGTAATCATAATTAATTTCAAGGGGACCTTTAGCGTAATTTGCACGGTGTTTCTATGTCTGCGTAAGGAGACTATGTTCATGAGTTCTAGAATATGACTGCTATAACGCATTTAGTAGACCGTATCCTCTATTTGGTGTTTCATCAGCGTTAGTTTCATTGATTTGAGTTAGTCATGAGGTTTTGATGGGAGATATTCAAATCCACGAAACCCATTCAGGCCGTTTATTAACAAATAGGACACTAATTGTTTCCGAAAGAGTAATTAATAAACACAAATGTGTGTAGGGTGATTTATTGAATTTTAGGAGAAAAGTATAACATAACGTTATGTTTGAATACATTTTAGACACATACCCTGTGCCAAATTGTACATAAAGTATTGTATTTATATACTTTTTCAGTACATACCATATCTTATATTAAATCTAGCTAAAACTGTCAGGAAAACGGGGTGCTCTTTAGACTAATGATGCACTTGATTGCAATTATAGAAAGTATTTCATGTTGAAAACAACATTTAAGCCATTGAAGATAGATGTATTTATTTTAAAATGAACAAAATGTTCTTCCCTCCCTATTTTCTTCCCTTTACATCAATAGAAATGAGCAACAAACAGCACACCATAATACTTACTACTTAATACAAGGTGTGGTCCAGTACCTGTAGAGTCAGACTCCTTTGTGTGTTCCCAGTGAATGTAGCTCTGACATCTGTGATAGGGGTGACGATGACTGGCATGTTGAGACCCTGCTGGGAAACGAGTGGACTGACCACATCACTTCAGACTGTTTATACAGTACTGTGAGAGATGGATTGTACCAAGCCTACATGCAGCCACAATCATGGTTTTATTAAAGCTTTCTTTGAAAGAATAGTATGCTCTGTCTTGGGTGTATGGACAATTTTACTTTTACATTAGCTACTGTTTTTAAGCAAATATATTAAGAAAGGTCATACTACCCATTAAATTGTGCTTTAAAAAAAACTAAAAACAAATGTTGCTGCTGCAGATATAGGAAACGGTCTGTCTCTTTTTTATGTGGGTTGGGCTCAGAAATGTCATGTCATGTAGAGGCATAACTTAACTGGCAAGTGAATCTGTCTTGACTTGGGGTGTATTCAGAAATAGGTGGCCAATACAAACCGCTTGCTTGTAGAAGCATGTATGTTGTAGCGTAACATTTTTATTTGTTGTCCTCCAGCTCAGTTGTATCATTTGGGCCACGAAATCGATCAATAGGAGCAGCTGCAAAAAGCCAGGTAAGATCAGTTCAGTTGCCCTGTTGAAGTCTTTGGTGTTCCTTGTAATTAAATGCAAAAAACTTGTAACTTTTAATTCTCTTATTTTCTTTCTCCGATCATGTCCAGGTGGTGACCAACTGTCATAACACGGTGCAGGGCTTTAAGCGATTCCATAGCCGGGCATTTTCAGACCCTTATGTCCAGGCAGCCAAGTCTAACTTGGTGTACGACCTGGCAAAGATGCCATCAGGAGCCACCGGTATAAAAGTAAGATTAAGAACATCATGGTGTCTCTGCTGTCTTCGAGATAACATACATAACCACAACTAGTGGGAGAAAAGGATGCAATTATTTGTAACATATGGGTTAGCGCATTCAACAACCGGGAGCTGTATTCATCAGTGGTACTGTAGCCTGAACTCGGTCCAAATTAAAAGAAGTTAAGAAGCTTAACAGACAGAAATCATAACAGCTCATTCCTGACTTTATTGCTTACCCCTCTCTTACCTGATGTTTTGCAAGGCACGTTTTGTAAGGCATGATGTTTAAGGAGGAGGCGATTGCAACAACCTAGTAACACATTATACACACATACATTCTTAGGGTCTTGTGTGGCCTGTTTTTATGAGCTTTCAATCTGTTAAGATGAAACTGGTGGCCTTTTTTCATTATTAGTTATAGCTATATTTACAGTTATAACCCATTAAAACAATTCACTTCAAGAGTAATCCTCTTCCAAATTGTCCTCCAATCTAGGTAATGTACATGGAGGAGGAGAGAGTGTTCAGCATCGAGCAGGTCACTGGCATGCTGCTGACCAAACTGAAGGAGACTGCTGAAAGTGCACTGAAGAAACCAGTTGCAGACTGTGTCATCTCGGTAAGCCTTTGCGCAGCGGTTTCACGGCTTTAGCAGGGTGTCTGAAAATCTATTAAACTTCTGAAATAAACTTGTCAGTACGGTGCATTAATTTTATTGTAAAAATCTTCTTCTCAATGTCCAATTGGATGTTCTTTGGCTTTTTTTTGTGCCAACACATCTTATCTAATTGGCTTTAAATGTCTAATGGGTGTTAATTTACTTGTTGGATCACTCCACATTGCTTATTTAAAGATGTGGCATTGGACTGACAAGGTTTTTAAAAGACATGTGACTCACTTTACTTACCACACTTTTTATATGCTTTGAAAGCGGCCTCCCAAGGTGTATGAATGTATTACCACCTGTTCATGTGACATTTTGAGCTCTAAGCACTTCACCAGATGTCTTGTCTGAACACTTGATTTCCTCTCTTGCACCTTGTTGGTGTATAGCGGGCTGTGTTTCTCACTGTGCTCCGTATACGAATTCAGCAAACGGCATCTGTTATGTAATGTTACAGATCTCTCACGGGGAGGCTATTACACTGGTCCTAATTCTACAGTTTGCATGAGCCCTAGAGATGGATAAGATGTTGTTATTATTACTGTGGCCAATAGCTAATTTTAGACCTTTTCCACAAGGAGATGTTTTGGCACCCGGAGTGACCAACACGGCAACGGTATCTAGATGATGACAATTTCTTCATCAATAGTGTTCAAAGTGATCATTCACACAGAAGGAATAATGGATATGTTTTAACTTTGTTGACATATCTGGCATGTTATCAATGCCTTACAGTAATACCATGTGTATACATTATTATTATTTTTTTGTTAGAAGTGGTTTCACTCAAATCCCTCATCTGCATTGTTTTTCCCATCCCAGGTCCCGAGCTATTTCACTGACTCAGATAGGAGGTCTGTCATGGAATCAGCACAGATCGCAGGCCTCAACTGTCTGCGACTAATGAATGAGACCACTGCAGGTATATTGAAGCACACTATTCTCTCTGCAGGACAAGCATCATCTCAATCATTGCTACCAGTCATCGTGGTTTCAGACAATTATAACGTTGTACCGTGAAATTACAGTGGATGCTATTTTGTGTGAGATACTTATGTTGATTAAGAAAAGTATGAGAAAGTATAGGGTTGTCCACTTCTAGCTAAGTATATGGCAAAAGTCATTGCTGAGTAAAGGTACCCTGGTAAACTAAGCCTACATTTTATTTGTATGTATTTGCATTCTGGTAATTTTCTATAGGTCACCTGTAGTTAGCATAGTTGTGTGCACAAACTAACACCAGATTATGCCTGTTTGTTGCAGTGACTCTGGCGTATGGCATTTACAAGCAGGACCTGCCAGCCCCAGAGGAGAAGCCCAGGATAGTAGTGTTTGTGGATGTGGGCCACTCAGGTTACCAGGTGTCAGTTTGTGCCTTCAACAAGGGAAAGCTCAAGGTGAGTAATGAATAATTTGTTCCCATTTTGAAAAGCAATACTAGGAAAAGGTTTTCAGCGGCGGTTGTGATGATACAGCCCTATGCTCTTGGCAGATTTTGTCAAAAAGTTTGTCATTTCTTTTCTCATGTGGGCATAGATGAAGCAGGATGGTAAGCAGTGCTACCTCGCAATGCTTTTTTTTTTAATCATTTGTTAATGGTCATTTTGCTTAAGTGTAAAGAAAGATGAAACTTATTAGTTGGAAACATTCTTTCAGCAGAAAAAGAAATTTAACCCAGTCAATTTGATAGATTTAAGAAAAACACACTTTATCTTTACCGCAATTTACTTAATCGATAAAGCATTTTAGATACGTCATACCTAATGAAGGTTGTTTAATTGAAATATATGTATTCAAAAGATGGGTAACAAACACTATTTAAAAGTCTATCCTCACATGCAGCCATCCTAGACATACAGCTATGCAGTGATATATAATATTCATCCAATGCCTTCTCCACCGTAAGATCCTGGCCACAGCGTTTGATTCAGAGCTTGGTGGGAAGGCCTTTGACGACATCCTGGTCCAGCACTTTTGCGAGGAGTTTGGGAAAAAGTACAAGCTGGACGTGAAGTCCAAGCCCCGGGCGCTGGTCCGACTGCACCAAGAGTGTGAGAAACTCAAGAAGCTGATGAGCGCCAACTCCTCCGACCTGCCTCTCAACATTGAGTGCTTCATGAATGACATTGACGTTTCCGGTAAACTTAACAGGTGAGATGCAACTTTACTCTAGTAATTAAGAGGACAAAATCTGTTATTGAATAGATTTAACAAAAATCATCAATGAGGGCTTGAGAAACGCTATAATTTATGGTGTTTGTGCCATCGATGCCAGTGAAAATAAAGCAACTTGTCTGCTCTGTTTATTGATTATGTGGAGCCTTTACAGTCTCTTTAAGGTAACTTTTTGTGTGACTAGTGTCTGAATATTATAGAGAGCTGCTATAGATGAGCAAAAAAAAAGAAGTGTTGCTATAATTAGAAGTGACTCTTAGCGGTACTCGGTGTGTGCTAATCTATTAATAATCCTTGACCATGTGTCCCCA
The DNA here is from genome assembly GCA_038501785.1 of Myoxocephalus aenaeus. Lineage (NCBI taxonomy): Eukaryota > Metazoa > Chordata > Actinopteri > Perciformes > Cottidae > Myoxocephalus > Myoxocephalus aenaeus. Next base: position 3,023,780 of record JBAMJR010000017.1, read on the forward strand.
GAGGTCAATTTGAGGAGATGTGTGCGGTGCTGCTGGCCAAAGTAGAGGGTCCCCTGCGCAGCGTCATGGAACAAGCCAGTGAGTGCATCTGACTTTATAAGCAACTGGACTATCCCCGTCAGCACGTGCACCCTTGCATAGAGTGCTGCCTTCCGCCCAGACACTGCCTCCTTTTAATCATTCCTTGCTGTCTCTCCATCTCTGCTTGCTCTTGCTCATCCATTCCGATTTGTCATATGGCAAATACATAAGTAATGGATAATACATAGCGAACCGGTCATTATTGTGAAATCAACCTAGGCAGGGTGGGCCGGACATTTCGTGGTCTTCAATCCCCATCTGTCTTGCTGTACAGTATCCCTCTCTACATGGCTGCTTACAAAATAAATCCTTAATTTTACACAACATTTTGATAAAGGTATTTAATTGCTTTAGCTAAAAAGAATAGTACTCTCGCTGTGTATATAAATCATAACTACGTCCGTAGCAACTGTTTGTTTTTCATAGCGAGAATCTTCTATAAAGAAATAACCGACCTGTTGAATGCTGTAATTGACCAGGAAGTATTCAACAAAGCTATAGAATAATAAAAATCTATACTTGGGTGTGCCAGAGTAGTTGTATTAAGTGTTGTTGAGTAATGTGCTTTCACCAAAAGATATAACTTTGACGAAAATGTATCCGTAAACCATCTACAAACACACATTTCTTTCTACGCTTTGTCACGGTGTTTTGATCAGAGTATTGGATAATGAAGCTGCAATTCTGTGTACATTTAACAAGGCTGTTTTTTGTCATCCTTCTCTTCTGCTTCCTGTTAATCCAGAGCTGAAAAGGGAAGATATCTATGCAGTGGAGATTGTGGGTGCTGCCTCCAGAATCCCATCCATCAAAGAGCGAATCAGCAAATTCTTTGGCAAAGAGCTGAGCACCACCCTGAACGCAGACGAGGCCGTGGCCAGAGGCTGTGCTCTGCAGGTACAGCTCACCTGTCACGCCCAACACTTTGTATACTTAAGTGCTGACAGCTGTGAAAGTAGAGTGCGAGAAATATGATATGCATGCGCACATGCATAATGTTTAAGTGACTCAACTTATTCGTTGTTAATGCAGGATTTGGTCAATTGTTTTTGCCATTTATATGTATACTATTTAGTAAAAAATACCAGACATGATGGTAACAACTTCACAAATGTATATGAAATCAAGTTTTTCGTTTTCTCTTTGAAATTGAATATTTGGGTCGGCTACTTAATTTCTTGCTGTTGGTCAGAAAAAGAAAATGGCTTCAAGGCAAAAGTTTGACCGTTCTTTTTTTCCTCTCTTCCCCAGTGTGCTATCTTGTCACCAGCATTCAAAGTCCGAGAGTTCTCCATTACAGATGTGGTTCCCTACTCCATCTCTCTAAAATGGAATTCAGCCGCAGAGGAGGGACTGAGGTATGATCTCTGTCCCCTGAGTACATCAAATACGGAGTTGTTTTACTCCATGTTTGAATCTCACTGGGTGAATAGTCAATCACACCTGTTATTTTGGACATCACACATTACAAGATTCTGCAAAGCTAATACCCTACTTCAGTGTTGATATTATTGGACTTTATTGATATCATGGGGTTTGAGCTTTCAGGAGTTTGATTTTTAGAAAGCCTTAAAATTAGTTTACGGTTTTCCTCTGTTATTATGGCTTTTGTTTCATGTCATAGTACTCACTGATAGTCTCACAGCTGAAAGTACTCTATAGTAATAGTAATGATCAAATCATTGTATTTATGTTTGGGTCTTTTTGAAATTTGTCAGTTTCATTCACATTTTACGAGATTGTTTTAAAATCGTAACTACTATCCAGCACTGTGAAATATTTGCTGAGATGGTTTACATTGGTTTTCTCATTAATCTGCTGCTGTGTTTTTACAGTGATTGTGAGGTCTTCCAAAAGAACCATGCAGCTCCATTTTCCAAAGTTTTGACCTTCTTCCGGAAAGAACCCTTCACCCTTGACGGTTACTACAACAACCCCAAGGAGCTGCCCTACCCGAACATCACTATAGGTACTGCAAGTTCAACTTCAGAAGAACATAAGTGCTTGTAATGAAAAGGCGGTTCTAACTTAAAAAGGGGTCTCTTAAGTCCAAAGTGTGCTGGTTATCAGTAACTTGGAGACACTATATTTACTTTGAGGTTTGTTAGATTTGTTTGCTTCTATTTTTGAGTGGTGAGCATGTATCCATTAATCAACCATCTCTATCCAGCCAGTCACAAGATGTTTGACATTATGCTGACTGCTTAAACATGTGATTTAATTTAATTGTGACATCTAAATAGTTTAATTTCCTGGAAACTACAAATATGCAATATATTTTTCTGTGACTCAACTAAAGCTCTGCTTATACTTTCACGAGGCAACATGGCGCGGACATCCACAGCTGAAAAAAATTATGAAAAGAATTGGTCATCTTTGTAAAATCCAAATGGATCCATCAGCAAACAGTTTGTGACCGTCATGTCTGAAAAGCTCAGAGCGTGCACGCAGCTAGCGGCTAGTTACAAAAATGCGGGGGTGCACGACCGAGGCCCATGTGGAGCCTTTGTGCTCGCCGTGAAAGCCACAGAAATGCGTGCACACCGCATGCCGGCTTTACTAAACCAAGCATTAGGTTCCTCACCCCTCCACATTGATATAAAAAGGGCTTCTCTCCTATTCTAAACTTGTACACCGTTCTCCGCCTTACAGGCCAGTTCATGATCCACAACGTGGTTCCTCAGGCGTCTGGGGAGAGTTCCAAAGTAAAGGTGAAAGTTCGGGTCAACGTTCACGGCATGTTCAGCGTATCGAGTGCCTCGCTCATAGAGGTCTTGAAAATAGCTGAGGGGGAAGAGCCGATAGAGACGGACCAGCCAGTAAAAGAAGAGGAGGTGTGTACTTCTTGTATTTTCACTGAGTGGTGTGTGTGTGTGTGTCTTTGTGTGTGTGTGTGTCTTTGTGTGTGTGTGTGTCTTTGTCTGTGTGTGTCTGTATGTGTGTGTGTGTGTGTGTGTGTGTGTGTGTCTTTGTGTGTGTGTGTGTCTTTGTGCCTTTGTTTCACCGCAGAGATCCCCTTCACCCAGTCAGTCTGGCCACACCTTGGTTTTTTTTAAGTCAGTAAAGTCATCACAATGGAATTTAGATGTCTTGCCTTAACAAGAAGACTGAAATGAGTTTGCTATTTTCTCTGGCTAATGCCTCCTTTGTAATTAGTTTGACATTTCATTTTGGGTTGCTCGTCACCATTTGCGCTCCAAAGCCAACTGTTTTACCTTTCCCCCGTGTGTGTGTGTGTGTGTGTGTGTGTGTGTGTGTGTGTGTGTGTGTGCTCACTTTGAAATGGTCTGAACCCACAATTTGGATTAAACCAGTCACAAAATGCAATTTGTTATCTTTAATACAATTGATGTGGTATATCTTTAATTTTGCGTTAGAACAAAATGCACGTGGACCAGGAGGATCATAAACTCCAGGATGGAGACAACGGAGACAACAAATCAGAGGCCGAGGAGATGGAGGTAACATTGTGCTTGGCTTTAAGGTTATCACCATTATGCTAATACATTTTCGATACTATATATGGCAGAATCGCATTGCCTTTTTTCCCTATTTCCGTGCTAAGAACGAAGGAAAGGAGGAAGTAAACAAGAAAGGAATAAAGCATGGAGAAAGGGGAACAGCTGAAACACATGTTCAATATTTAACATAGCCTCTAGGTATGTCATAGTTGAACGTTTTTATTTGCACAGATTACAATTATTTTCGTCTCCTTTTTCAGACAACAGAAGACGCCAAGCAGGCGAAGAAGAACGACCAGCCCCCTCAGGCAAAGAAGCCCAAGGTGAAGACGAAGACAGTGGAGCTGCCCGTAGAGAACCATTTGCACGGGCAGCTGTCAGATGACGTCCTAAATATGTCTGTGGAGAATGAGGTAATGTTCTAAAAATCATCATGAATGTCTTTCATGCACTCACGGTATTGGTCTAAGTCATGTGCTGGTGAAACTTACTGGTCCAGCTTTAATTTGCCTTTCTATTTAAAAAAAGAGAAAAGGCTGCTGGTCACTTTTATAATTTATGTTCATGATATAATAGCTGTGCTTTATCTGAAGACAGTAACAACATAATACTCTAATATGTATTTTCACATTGTTATTTAAGATTGATCACGGGTGGATAATTTTTTTTACCCACCATAGCGCTTTTAAACATTCCTATTTATATACTTCACATGCTTACATTTAGATGCCACAACATGTAACATTTCACCAAGGGTTTGATTGTTATTAGATTGTATTATGCATAATCAAATATGATAAAGTTACATTCAAATTAGATTATTTAGATGTAGGCATCCAGGAAATATAATGTAATATTGTCCATTTGGTCCATCCTCAACTGTTTTATTTGTGTGCACTTCCGCTGACGCCTACCTACCTTGTGGCTTTTCCAGGGGAAGATGATCATGCAGGATAAGCTTGAGAAGGAGAGGAATGACGCAAAAAATAACGTGGAAGAGTATGTGTACGACATGAGGGATAAACTGCACGGGGTCCTGGAGAAGTTTGTGAATGAGGCTGTGAGTACACTTGAGACGCATGTCAGCAGACATTAATCTTCACAGAAATTCAGATATACTGCATGTACTTCAAGTTTTGTTCTGTGGTTGTTTTTGCACTCTGTAAATTTCATCTTGCTTCTTGTATGACATATAGGATCGTGACACGTTTTCCATAAAGCTGGAGGACACAGAAAACTGGCTGTATGAAGATGGAGAGGACCAACAGAAACAAGTTTACATTGACAGACTGACTGAACTAAAGGTAACCAGGCAGGCGGTGTGGAACTGGACAGCTGTTTCTAAGGGAAATAGTAATACTCACATTCAAAAGTGAACTCAAACATTTTAAGAAGATGGTTGACTGTACAGTAACTTGATCAGGCCCCCCCTGCTTGTTAAGATGACTGGTTTACAATATTTATATATCAACTGTATTCTGTGATTGTAATGGAAAGCTGATATTCATAGTTATACATTATGGTTTTATTTTGTCATGACAAATAAGCCTAGTTGCTTTTATGTTTTGTCTTCTGACTAAACTTGGTGTTCTTTTTCTGCAGACAATGGGCCAGCCAATTTATGAGAGATTCATGGAAGCTGAGGAGAGACCAAAAGCATTTGAGGAGCTTGGCAGACTGATCCAGATGTACATGAAGATCATTGAAGCCTACAAGGCAAAGGTAACCTGACACAGAGCACATTTGTTGACTAACCAAAGGCTTGTTTAGTTTGATTCAGTTGGTGTTATATTATACATTTTAATCACAGTTATTGTGGTTCTATGTGAGATTATTTATGAACAATCCCCAGACGGATGTTATAATTTATCTGTACTTCTCTCAACAGGATGAGCTGTACGATCATCTGGATGAACTGGAAGTGACTCGGGTGGAAAAGGAGGTGAAGGACGCCATGATCTGGCTGAACGGCAAGATGAACCAGCAGAATAACCAGGATCTCACTCTGGAACCAGTGGTCAAAGTCGGAGAGATCCAGGCCAAGATAAAGGTACTGAGAGTGCATTCAAGGCACACACACACTCATACATACATACACACTAACACACTCATACATACATACACACTAACACACTCATACATACATACACACTAACACACTCATACATTCACACTATCTCTCACACACACACTATCTCTCTCACACACACACACACACACTATCTCTCACACACACACACACTATCTCTCACACACACACTATCTCACACACACACACTCACTATCTCACACACACACACTCACTATCTCACACACACACACACACACACACACTCACTATCTCTCACACACACACACACTCACTATCTCTCACACACACACACACACACACACACACACACACACACACACACACACACACACACTCACTATCTCACACACACACACACCCACACACACACTCACTATCTCACGCACGCACACACTCACTATCTCACGCACACACTCACTATCTCGCACACTCACTATCTCGCACACTCACTATCTCGCACACTCACTATCTCGCACACTCACTATCTCACGCACGCGCACACTCACTATCTCACGCACGCGCACACTCACTATCTCACGCACGCGCACACTCACTATCTCACGCACGCGCACACTCACTATCTCACGCACGCGCACACTCACTATCTCACGCACGCACACACTCACTATCTCACGCACACACTCACTATCACGCACACTCACTATCGCACACACTCACTATCGCACACACTCACTATCTCACGCACACACTCACTATCTCACGCACACACTCACTATCTCACGCACACACTCACTATCTCACGCACACACTCACTATCTCACGCACACACTCACTATCTCACGCACACACTCACTATCTCACGCACACACTCACTATCTCACGCACACACTCACTATCTCGCACACTCACTATCTCGCGCACGCACGCACACACTCACTATCTCGCACACTCACTATCTCGCACACTCACTATCTCGCACACTATCTCGCACACTCACTATCTCGCACACTCACTATCTCGCACACTCACTATCTCGCACACTCACTATCTCGCACACTCACTATCTCGCACACTCACTATCTCGCACACTCACTATCTCGCACACTCACTCACTATCACACACACTCACACACTCACACTCACACACACTCACACACTCTCACACTCACACACACTCACACACACTCTCACACACTCTCACACACTCTCACACACTCTCACACACTCACACACACTCACACACTCACACACACTCACACACTCACACACTCACACACACACACACTATCTCTCACACACACACACACACACACACACTATCTCACACGCACACACACACACTATCTCACACGCACACACTCACTCACACACACTCACACACTCACACACTCACACACTCACACACTCACACACTCACACACTCACACACACACACTCTCACACGCACACGCACACACACACACTATCTCACACGCGCACACACTATCTCACACACACACACACTATCTCACGCACACACACACACACACTATCTCACGCACACACACACACACACTATCTCACACGCACACACACACACACACTATCTCTCACACACACACACTATCTCTCACACACACACACACTATCTCACACACACACTATCACACGCACACACTATCACACGCTCTCTCACACACACACACACACACACACACACACACACACACACACACACACTCTCTCTCTCTCTCTCTCTCTCTCTCTCTCTCTCTCTCTCTCTCTCTCTCTCTCTCTCTCTCTCTCTCTCTCTCTCTCACGCACACGCACACGCACACACTATCTCGCACACACTATCACACACACACACTATCTCGCACACACTATCTCGCACACACACACACACACACACTGTCACACACTATCTCTCTCACACTATCTCGCACGCACACACTATCTCGCACGCACACACTATCTCGCACGCACACACTATCTCGCACGCACACACTATCTCTCACGCACACACTATCTCTCACGCACACACTATCACACACACACACTATCTCGCACACACTATCTCGCACACACACACACTGTCACACACTATCTCTCTCACACTATCTCGCACGCACACACTATCTCGCACGCACACACTATCTCGCACGCACACACTATCTCGCACGCACACACTATCTCGCACGCACACACTATCTCGCACGCACACACTATCTCGCACGCACACACTATCTCTCACGCACACACTATCTCGCACGCACACACTATCTCGCACGCACACACTATCTCGCACGCACACACTATCTCGCACGCACACACTATCTCGCACACACTATCTCTCACACACTATCTCTCACACACTATCTCGCACACACTATCTCGCACACACTATCTCGCACACACTATCTCGCACACACACACACACACACACACACTCACTAACACACTCACTAACACACACACACTCACTAACACACTCACTAACACACACACACTCACTAACACACTCACTAACACACACACACTCACTAACACACTCACTAACACACACACACTCACTAACACACTCACTATCACACACACACTCACTAACACACACACTATCACACACACACACTATCTCTCACACACACACACACACACACACACACTATCTCTCACACACACACACCCCTTTAAAATTAGTGGAGGTTGTAAACATTTGAAGGTAGCTTACTACCAGAGGCTTCACCAAATCCACTCCTTGTAGTAAAAAAAGAAATGGATCAAATGAGCAAAACATTGCTTTATTTAACCCTTCTTTCTTCTTTTTACAGGAGCTTTATTCAGCCTGTAACCCTGTGGTATCCAAACCCAAGCCCAAGGTAGAGCCTCCCAAGGAGGAGAAGACGGAGAACGGGCCAGTTAACGAGCAGGAGGGAACAGAGAGCCAGCCTGGCGACTCGGACAAAGCCACGTCCGCGGGCATGGAACAAGGAGCGGCGGAGAGCAAGCTTCCCGACATGGACATTGACTAACTGTTGCAGCTGCGGCCTACGTTTCGCCCTGTTTGTCCTGTTACTCGCCACCAACTGTCGTTCTTCTGAGGTTTTCATCGACAACACAGACAACAGCATCCAAAATCAATATTATTCATCAGCCAGCCTCATCGGCATGTCATTTCTCTTTTTCTTTGATGAATACAAAAATATTGCATACTATTAATATTGAATACACTACTTTATGACACCAAAGCTTTTGGTGTCGGGTGGGAACTGCTTTCTCCGTGTTGCTTTTATGGCCACTATGTTAAAGATTGTTTTGTTCAGCATCTCCTTGGCACATCTACGCTAAGAACTGTAAGCAAAGTGGCTGCGCAGAAGAAAACTAGTAATACACACAGGATTCGTGATAATGTAAAAATATTGCAGTATGTCTAAATACGGTATAGGTACACAGGCATGTGTAAAAGAACATGGATTGTTCCAAGTTGTACTTGACTTCAAATAATTGTAACTGCTGGTTTATGATGTATTTAGTTTAACGTTAAGGAAGGCGTTTTTATTGAGTTAACTTGTATTCTATGTATGTTGAAACTAGGTACTATAAGTTACTGTCATGCAGTATTTCATTGTTTGGCTTTTCTCATTCGAAAGCAATGGTCTGTTGGTTCTCTGGTAGCCTTGTACTGTTTTTTTCTTCTTTTCTACTTAACAGTGTGAACGTTGGGCCAACAATTCACCTCCTGGGTGCTGATGTTGTTGCTGCATCACCAAAAAAAAGCAAAAATAAATCTTGAACAAAAAAAGGAATAGACATTTGCTGCTATTAGTGGACACCGCACAACACCCTGTGACCTTCAAATGCCTTTCATTGGTAGTCCCTGAAGTTGTTTTTTGTGTGTGCAAAAGATCTCTCGCTCAACCACAATAGGTAAAGTTGACTAGAACAACATTTCATTACAATTTTGACAGACAGTTACGCAAATGCCAAAACTGCACCCGTCCCAATTTCTCAAACGTGACTCCTGGTTTTCTTTGCCTTCTATTTTCTTACACTTGATTGCATTTTGGACTGACAAAACAAGCAATTTAAATATGTCAGCCTCGGTTCTGAGGTTCCCAAACAAATAATTTTGTGTGTACACACACATACACATACACATACATATATGTATGTATGTATGTGTGTGTGTGTGTGTGTGTGTATGTATGTATATATATACACACACACACACACACACACACACACACACACACACACACACATATATATGTATATGTGTGTGTGTATATGTGTATGGCAGATTAAACGACATATCAAGTTAAGGCTGGCTCAACATAATAATGGACACACAAGTGTCACTGCATGTAAGTTTATTCAAATGACTAAATGAAAACTAAATACCGAGCACCACGTACTGTAGGTGCTGCCGCTGGAGAGGGAGAAAGAGTTGAACAATACCATCGTTGGTACAGGTGCCTGTCAATCAGGTAATCCAACCTAGAGGCCTTAATGGGATTAACAGAGGATATAACAATTATAAAAATAATGGTCTGTTGCTGAGCCAAGTCATGCAATCTTGGTAATCAAGGATAATAGTAATATATAGTCAGAAATCTATATGTATCTGGTATTTGGTAATATGGATATAATAAAAACCAATTAAATAAAATTGGTGTCAAATGATTCAACTTCTACAGTGTAAAATAATAAATAATCAAATACAAAATATCTTTGGTAAATAAATATGAATGGATGTCTGAATGAACTACGCCTGTAGTACCCTAACCGTCCAGCAGGCCGCGCTGTCGCACCCACCCTGCCTCCAGTCATGAACCAGTCAGAGAGCAGGAGTCGCTAGTATTTGCTCTGAAAAGGTAAGAACCGCGTTGTTTCCCCCACATTACTGCTGTTTTGCTGCACTTCTGTCGGCGTGATGCAGCTTCGCTCAGTCGTACAGAGGAACTGTTGCCATATCTTCATGTCTGCTACAGAGGAAAAGTTACAGACTGTAGCCACAGTCACTGTTTACATCAGCTAACATTGCTAGCTAGCTTAAATGCTCCCCCTTCCCCATGCTGCTAACTTAGTTTCCTAGTTCGCTAGCTTAACTGTGTGCCGGCGTGAAGTTTGCCACTTTACCCCAACACGCGTTTTATTCTGTCCAGATGCATGTTCAAGAATAATATCGCCCACGTTTTAAATGAATAAAGTTTAACTTTTGCTAGCTTGGCGTGCTAACTCTGAGGCCACAGGCTCTCTGACGTTATCTGTCAACAAAGTTGCGTTAGCCGTGTAAACGCACGTCATGGTCCACTTCTCTGTGTATGAGAGCGCTTCTTTGTCAATAGTCATGAACCAACTTTAAGTTAAATAATCAGCATATGACGGGGTAGACGTGTGTAAAGGTATAAATGCTGGTTTTGTAGTGATAGTAGCTCGTGATAAACTGGCCGGTGTTGTAGTTTGGCCCTCGCTAACATCCATGTGATGCTTTATCGTTTACACTTTTTACTAGATTTTCATAATAATGATCCATTTGCCAGGCATTGTTATTGTTTTTTTGGTTTCTCAGGAATGTAAATGTCTGAGGACAAGGAAGCCCAGGAGGATGAGCTGCTTGCTTTAGCGAGCATCTACGATGAAGAGGAGTTCCACCAGGCGGAGTCTGCTCAGGGGGGCGAGATCCAACTCTGTCTGGAGCTCCCTCCTGACTTCAAAGTGGTGGTCAAAGGTACAGCTGTCAGTGAGCAAGTTAAGCACAACTCATTTGCAAGTTAAATGTAGTGTGGCACTTTCCAGACTTTGCTTCTGTCCTCCTCTGCCACTTTTATTCAGACACATGTGTTATTGGTCTCACCGCCACGAGGAACGTAACTAAATCTTCTCTGTGTGTTGCAGGAGAGAAGCAAACTGAATATAATGTCTGCTTCTTACCTCCTTTGGTGCTTAACTTTGAGCTTCCTGCAGACTACCCATCTACATCTTTCCCAGTATTCACTCTCAGCTCTAAATGGATGACCAAAGCACAGGTGAGAATCATGGTTGCTTAAATAATTCTTTACGGCATCGGCAAATAAAAGTTGTCAAAGGTTTGGCTAAGTATTTAAAATCGGGAGTCGACTCAGGAAAAGTGAGTGGCTTCATCTTGAAAAAGAGTTATTGTTGGTAAGGAAAGTCTCCCCACCATTCATCAATCTCCATATCTGTTTTATTTCCCTCCTCAGATGAGCTCTCTGTGCAGACGTCTGGATGAGCTTTGCGAGGAGAACCATGGCTGTGTGATTCTTTTCACATGGATCCAGTTCCTCAAAGAGGAGGCTCTGGGTTTTCTGGGCATCCAGTCTCCTCTTGAAGTCATCAAGGCAGGAAGTAAAGCAGGTGTTGAGCGCCGGAAAACCGACCCAGCAGCCACAGGTACAGTATGTGTTTTTTTTACAATTAATGTAGTGTTTTCTTTGTTTGTTATTTTGCTTGTGTTGATGCTTTATGCATTAGCTAAGCTACGTCTCATACCAGCCATTTGAAGTTAAGATTAAAGAAGGATTAAGTCTGCAGAAACACATTTTCTCTTCTGCTATTCTGTAGATTAGCTGTGTACAACACCTGCAGTTAGTATTTTTCACACTGCATCACTTGTTATAAAATAATTACAAACAAGTGCACTATTTGAATAAAGTATACATTGTGTAAGAGTCCTCAGTCAATGTACATGTTAAGTTAAATCACCACAGGACAAGCATTTTTCTTCCATTAGAAAATTATATTCAGTGTTTCCCCTAGGTTTACAGCTTCAGGGGGGGGGGGGGGGCGCGGCGGGGGGCGCGGCGGGGGGCGCGGCGGGGGGCGCGGCGGGGGGCGGCGACGACACCGACACAAACACTTAAAGTAGTGGTTCTCAAACTTTTTCTGTAAATAACTTCATTTTGTGACTCCATCTGTGCTTTTATAAATAACAGAATAAGGAAAATTGCAATCACTTTCAAGTAAATCAGATTGCTCCATCAGACATTTTTTTATTTTTAAATTGCAATCACTTAGAACAATGAAAATAAAGTTATATCTGTGCAAAAAATAACTAATATTTAGTTACTACTAAATAGCTCATTGTGGAAAACAATAAGCTATTTATTTTTTTGCCAAACAAAACAATGAGTGCAGATATGTGAGGTTGCATCAGTATTAGTGGAGCAGTGAGCCTCTACACATCTTTTATAAACGGGGTTGTAGATTTGATACAATTCATGCTCAACGTTGATCTGAGATCTGTTTTCTATTTTGAGAGACGCAGCAGCAGAAAGGACGTCACGGAGACTTCTGGCAAAGAGCCAAAAGTCGGCGAGTCGCTATGCGCATGCGCAAGCGTAACCTGTTAACGGCATAACGTAAACATTTACCCGAAAGTACAGGCTTTTCTCCATGTATTTATTAATGACTTAGTTTTATATCCGTGTACTTTTGTAATATGTGAAGCCAGCAGCTCATTGTTGGTAGAAGACACGAGCACTTTGTCTCTTTCACCTGAGCAGGAGAGCTGCTCCGGGTTCAGAGAGCTGCTCCGGTGTTCCTCACATGAGAGCTGCTGTTGCATCTTCACCCTGGGAGCGTTTAAAACGCAGATATAGGTCTGCTTTTCACGCGACATATTTTTTGACGCTCTCTGTCCGCTGCTGTGTGCTCAGCGCTCACCTGTGTGTGTGTGTGTGTGTGTGTGTGTGCGCGCGCGCACGTGTCTGTGCGCATCAGGGCAGAACTCCGCTGTGCGCGACGCAGAGCAAAGGAGAAGTGTTAACGCGACCATGTAGAGACCGAAATGACAAGCTGTGTGTGGATAAGATCAATAAAATACAGCCGTTTAGTTTGTTTAATAACAGAACAAGGTGTAGACCTGTTCTATAGGAAAGAGAAACTTAAATGACGACTTGTGATCTGGCGCTATCGAGAAAATTACAGGGGGGCGGAGGGTTTTTTCCACCTATTCTAACGGTGGGGGAAACACTGATATTATTATAATGAACTATCTATAAGAACCTCACGATAGTTTTGTAAACCTGAATATTTGTGTTATTTAACATGTTTGATACATTTTTGTTCAGCTCTGACGCAGTGTGGGAGTCATTGTGAAAACGCTGAGGAGAAGCAAAGAGAAGCAAAGAAGGAAAAGTCTCAACCACAGTTTTCGTTATCTTCTCAAATGGATCCGCGAGCCGTTTTGGTGATGGACCCGCGTGCCGACCTTCTACCTCAGCTCCTGGACTTTGACGAGGAGCAGCGTCAGAAGGTGTTTGACAGCAAGGTGTTCGGCTGTGGGATCTGCTTTGTGGAGAAGCTGGGCTCAAACTGCCTTTGCTTTAAGGAATGCCAGCACGTCTACTGCAAGGCCTGCATGACGGAATACTTCCAGATCCAAATACGGGACGGCAACGTTCAGTGCCTTAATTGCCCTGAGCCCAAATGTACCTCCATAGCCACACCATCGCAGGTAAAAGAACAGTAAAGTATACGTGTATGAGCATATTTGCGGATCTAAAATCACTTCACAGTTGAGTAAGTGCTTTTCAGAGGAGGGTTTAGCTAAATTCCACATCTGCAACATGTCATTGACGTCTCTAAGTTTACCCTCGTAATGAACCGTCTTCGTCTCTCAGGTGAAGCAGCTGGTGGATGAGGAGCTATTTGCCCGTTATGACCGGTTGCTGCTCCAGTCCAGTCTGGACCTTATGGCCGACGTGGTCTACTGTCCCCGCCTGTCCTGCGCCACCGCTGTGATGGTGGAGCCGGACTCGACCATGGGGATTTGCTCGGCTTGCCAGTATGCCTTTTGCACACTGTGCAAGCTGGGCTATCATGGCCTCTCCCACTGCAAAATCCCTGCAGGTAATGTAACTGGAAGAGAAAAAATTATATATATATATATACATACATACATACATACATACATACATACATACATACATACACTTTCCCTCAAACTGAAAGGTGTGGGCTTGTGCCCAAGAATAGAACTAAGAGCTGACTGCCATTTCTGATCTGGTTCTAACACGTTTACTTAATTGTTATTTCATATTGTTGCCAGTTTATTTTGTTGTTATAACTAAATTCTAAATTCAGTGTCAAGTTATCTCGATGTTCACCTTCCCATCTGGATCTGCTGCATGTCTGTATAAATGTGAGACATAGTCCTGTTTTGTCATGGTTCGTTCTTTTTAGCACTTTGTTGGACGAATCCCAACAGCCATGCAAATGCTCTACAGTTATTATACAGTATACAATTAGTTATACTGAAGTTACATTTTTGGGATAATATCTTTGGGTAAATAGAGTAAAGACACTCATGAAATTAACTTATTTGTGATATTTAATACTAATTGGATTGTGTATTTTAGATATCACTGTGACTGTTATTGGACTTGGTTAACGTCTACTAACTAAAACTAAAATGTAGAGTTGTGATGTTCAATTTTGGAAGCTAAACGCACATAAAGTCCCTCGTGGCTCAATGAATTGTAAATAGTCATTTTCGTTCAGGTGCTGCAATGGTGGAATATTACAAAAAGATGGTTCCAGAGATAAATTTTTGGAGGAGAATCAATTGGAGCCAAATGTCAACTCTGACTTTCTGTCCCTGTTTTCTGCCTTGTTCGACAGAGGAATTGCGCAACCTTAGAGACGAGTACCTGTCAGCCACGGCTGTGGGGAAAAAGTTCATGGAGCAACGCTTTGGGAAGAGGGTGATCCAGAAAGCAGTGGAAGAGTCCTTTAGCAGAGACTGGCTCAATGAGAACTGCAAATGCTGCCCACGCTGTGGAACCAATATACAGGTTGGGCGCCCCCTGCTGGCCACAGCTCAGTTAGAACCGGCTTTGACTTCATCCCCAGGGGTCACTGTTGTCACTTTATTTATTTATTTATATATATATATATATATATATATATATATATATATATATATATATATATATATATATATATATATATATATATATATATATATATATAAAAGAGATGAGGGAATTTAGTCAGGTGATTACAAAATTTAAACTGCATTTTGTCGCACAGATCTGGTAAAAAAAAAAAAAAAAAAGGAGTAAAAAAAGGAGAAAAAAAGAGTTTAAATGTACAGATTAAGTATTACAAAAAAACATTATGTATTGCATACTGTCCCTGAAGATCCTCATGTTCAATTTACTCAGTTTTACTCAGTTAGCCATTGATGTTTGCTGAGTCCTCTCCAGCTAATGCATTGTCTCTTGTATCTTTCTAGAAAGCTGACGGCTGTAATAAGATGACCTGTACCTCTTGTAAACAATACTTCTGTTGGCTGTGCCTGGGCCTCCTCACCAAAGTCAATCCGTATCGTCACTTTAACAACCCCAATTCACCCTGTTATAACCAGTGAGTGATCTTATTTCCATTTAATTTATCTTTGGTTCACCACTCCAGCCAAGTAGTCACTGACACAGTTACTGTACATCTATTACGTTTGACCTTTGACCTTTCTTTTCATCTTGCAGACTCTTCCAAGGTGTAGATCTTGATGAAGACGATGCCTTCTGGAGTGATGAGGAAGACTGACACCCGTGCAGTACCTCACTGCTGAATGCTCCATTTGAATGCACTTTATCTCCCATAACCATCACTTCACCTGTGACACTAACTATGCCTGCATCAGCACAACAGTGCCACGACAACATGTTTTGAATATGATCAGGTGTCTTGGGTATGAAACATTCAATGTCTTGTGTGTAAGTTGTTCATACTTAATATGTGACAGATTTCGTGTATATAACGTATTCAGGAATGGCAGGAACAGTTTTAGCTTTTATCTAAGAGAGTAATAGAGAAACACTTGTGGTCATTTTGATAAAAGTGGAAATTTTCTTAAAAACATCAAGAATACATTGTTAGGGGTAGTGAATCTTTTTGATATGACAATGTCATAGGACTGGACTGTTAATTCAAAACTCAAATGAGAAAACAAATCAATGTAAGTCTCTCTCTATTATATTCTAGATTATGTCTAAATATCTACTCTCTCCTTAATTTGACTTTTTCATGATTAGTTTTGACATTCACAGGCTTGTAATGGTCAACAGGTGATACTGACAGTCAAGGTGTTTGCTTACAATTAGCGAGCAACTGAGTGTTACATGGAAAAGGTCTGCGTTTGTTCTTCGTCATATTCAGTATCTACCCGCTGTCCGTCTGTCTTTTGTCAAAACTATGACACTAACTGCTAACCTTTATCAACAAACTTCCAGATGAATAATTAAGTGATTTTTCAAAATCTAACCAAGACACACCCATTGACTCAGGATTAAAATATAGGCAAACCTGTGGATTAATATCCAAGACATAATTACAGAAATACCTCTATTTTTCTTGTTGGTTTCGGGTTGACTACCAGAATGGGAAACCCTTGACATTTATTTCATCTTTTGTTGGGATGTAAATGTTTTTTAATTCTATTTTCTGGAAAAAGGTTTAGATTTGCTTTTTCTTGATAAGAATTAATTTACAGAACACGTTATACGATTGCAATCAGGCAGGTTGGAAAGATACATTTTTATGAGATTGGTTTTGGGGAATGGGTTTCATAATGAGTTTGAGTCGCCTGTATTTTTCCATACAGAACAACGGAGGACACTGCGGTAATTATTAATGTCAATCCTCTGATGGGGTTACTGGGATTGTGATTATGGTTTGTGTGTGGAGTCATTCAGGGACTGGGATGGAAGAAAGGAATATACCTTGAGGAATAATGATATTTGACTAGATTTGTTCATACCCTCCTTTGCACAACTTGTTACTTGAATGTTGCCAAAGTTAAGTGTCAAAGAGAGGCCATATGATGTTGATCATGTCTAGAGATACAAACATATTTTGTATAATGTTAATTTATTTTCCTTTATTTTGTTATGCATTCTTTTGCATTTGATCAAAAGGAGTCGGTCTCATGGAGGCAGTTCTGTTAGAACGGGTTAAACCCTTGAAGTGATTTGCTCCAAAAGGGCCGACTGCTTTTAGAGTTGATGCAGGTGTGGACTGTTGAAAAGACAATCTCTTGCTCAGTCTTGAAATGCACATGGATTCACTTTCTCGTCAGTGTCGGTGTCACTTCATGTCTCATGTAAGAAGCATTCGGGACCTGCAGATGCCTATTAAAATTAATTCGGCATAAGTTTTGTCCATAAATGTTCCCAGTTCCCAGTTTGTTTTTTGTTTTTTGTTTATTCCACCTGAGACTGAAAGACAGACAGGAGTTAGGCCAAATGTGTATAATTGAGTTGGTTCTCAGTAAGCTTGATCATAGAAAAACTAAGTTCTATACAAAACAATATGGACCACATTTAGGCTTCCAATCCAATTTCCTCTCAGCTGTTGTAAACAGATGATTCGTAAAAAAAAAAAATTATATGATTGTTTATAGTCAAGGGAAAAAATACGGTTAGAAATACTTGAAATGGTAATTTAAATATATGAATATAAACATTTTAACGTTTTATTTTATTATTCAGCAAGAGTGTTTCCAAAACTTTTAAGTTAAGAAGCAAATACTGATGAGAACATTTCAAACCAGATGCAAGGCTTTTCTAAAATGTGGTATAGTTCAGAAAAGCCACTCAGACGTTCCAACGGATTGATCTGAGTTTCTTTTTAGTATTCAGAGTGAAGCTCGACAATGAAACTGCAAAATCAGAAATGTTAACACGATTGAGTATTTTCTGTTCGATTACTAAATTAGCTCCGTGTTGTGCTTTTAGTAAGCGTTTTACAACACCTTGTTACCTGAAACATGACCCACATTTAGCCTGTAATCCAGAGGTTACACTGGGACAGCAAGAGGAACAATGAAACACTAAAGAAACAAAGAGCCCACGTTTTAGCCTGAGATTGAAAAGAGACGACAACATGGTATAATCCCTTTGGCTAGAGTTGCTGACAGGGGACAATCTTTTTAAATGGCCCCTCTCTCCTGTCCTGTCCCATCCCCTCCCCCCCCCCCCCCCCCCCCCCCCTCCAGCCCCTGCTTGTCTTTCACCATACACTGACTGACTGAACTGTTACTATGCTCATAAAGACACCTGCTCTCAGGAAACCACAAGCAGCAGCAGCAGCACCTGACCAACACCGAGGAACCCTCTAATCACCTTCCTTTCTGAACCAGAAAAAGCAGGACGAGACACAAAGGGGAAAAAAAGGTCAGTGGATCTCTGATGTGTGGAGGCTGATGGGACGCAGGCGGTGGTGATGAGGGTCCCAGAGCTCGATGTTGTGGATGAGTGTTCCATTATCGGACATGTTTTTGTGGAATGCAGCGGTGATGTTGAGCTGATGGATAAGCTGTGTCGGGCTGGGAACTACACATTCACCTGATGATGGCCTTTTGAAATATGCTGTGATTGTGTTTAAAACTTTACTTATTGATCAATTTGTCTATCTAAGAAGCTACATTTTTGGCTGTCTATTATTAGATTCAAATTCTGAAATGAAGATCCCCATGAAGTGCCGACAAAGCCATCTTTAGCAAGGGATAGTTTAATATGACTGAATAAATGAAGTTGTATTATTGTCTCATGCAAATCAACTATGATCGGCCAGCATAATATTGGTTAAAACAGAGAAATACTAATTCAATATTGTACATTGCCTTCTTTTCCAAGCAATTGTTCAATAATTCAGTTGATTCCAGTAAGGAATGGATGTGTGAGTGAACTAACTAAAATATATCTTGGATCTAAAATTTCAGACTTTAGTAGCTTTTATCAGCTGATTAGTGGCTATAATTACATTTCTTAACAGATGGTTTTAGACTACCATGACACACTGAAATGTTTCTACTGAATTGAACTCTTTCAGAAATAAAGATCGATGGACAGATTAAAAAAGTGGTCAAAAAAGTATACAAAACCTGATTTTCTTTAACACTGCATCATGTTTTACCAGCCCATCAGATGTTTTGCGTAACTAAAAAGTGCAACATCTCCCTCTTAAAGTACTGGTAACAAAAACATATCACATTTAAAGTACTGATACCTCAAAATTGTACTTCATGAATAAAATGTGCTTTTTGTTATTGTCCACCATTGTTAATGCCCAGCTTTATTGACTCTCTCGTATAGCATACCGGGACCAGACCATCCACGACTCATCCACTGCAGGACCAAGAACACAACCGAGCGGGAAAATCATGATTGAGAGTGACAGAGAGCTGTCGGCCATGGTGCAGGAGCTGTGGGACAATGACACCAACAGACTCAAGCCTGGAAAAGACTACAGGATCTCTCTGCAGGTGCACCGCACATAACACACACTCTCAGACATGAGGCTGCTCCCTTCATTAATCATGGCTCACAATTTAGACATTAATATATATATACATACATATTATACCCAAGCTATATTTAAGCAATAAGGTACGAGAGGCAGTACTGTGTCGTGCAATAATGTACTGTTCAAGGGAGTTGTTAGGCCCGACGCGCAGCGGAGGGCCGGCAAACCCTTGAACTGTACATTATTGTAGACACAGTACTGCCTCGAGTACCTTATTGCTTTTATAATACGGGTACCTGCGACTTTATAAATAGTAATGTAAGCTGCCTTTCAGCACAAAATAGTTGTAGTCGGCAAAACGTTGTGTATCGCATTTCAGCGACAGAGAAAATAGTCCCGGGACGCACGGGACACGGTTGAAAGCAGGGTGGAGGATGACGCTCAGCACCGATGTAAAGAAGTGCTCTCGCTGCTTCTGTCCGTCTTTTATCCGTCATTTTTCTCCTCCATGATGTTTAGAGAACTTGCCTCGCGTCGGGAAATTACCGACGTAATTATCGCTCACTGGAAATGATCACGATTTTGTGATCAAACCCTTTTCATTCCTCATTTTTAGGTTAGGGAGGAAGTGACGTGTGTGTTGTCGTTCGTTATGCTAGTGTGAGGGACGCTACGTGAGCTTGTTAGCTGTTCCGTTTGAGCTACTGTTAGCGAAGAGCCCCGTTGCAATACTGTGAACACAAGCAATAAACCTGCAAGTTAAGGAAACCAACGTCTGCGAGTCGTTACTGCGGACGTGACAATATTAAAGTTTACACGAAACATGTTTGGTAATTGTCAAGCTTGAAATGACAACTAACGGTCGCGCAATTTAAATCTACCTGTTATTTTAAGTGCGCACTGATATGGAACGCTCTAAATGTAAACAGGCTGTACAGTACTTTATGGCTGAATAAAATACACCCCGTGACTCACTCTCAACCAATCAGAATGCTTGATTTGATCTACCCGTATTATAAAAAGGGATAGATCACTTTGTATATACTTTCCAACTTCAATATGAAAATGGAAAACCCAAGACCTACCCGAGAGGTAAAGAACATGTGACAGGGACCAATGAGGATTGTGGGGAATGTGGTCTTGAATTGTCAGCTCAGATTAGACAACAGAACACCTTGGTTCTGTAGTTTGATGTAGCAGCTTTTCTGTATCACCTATATATTTTGTTTTACTTTTAAGTGTAGTTTGTACACTGCGGCAGTGCATTTGTGTTGCAAAAATAGCTCTTACGGCATGCACAATGTATGAAAGCAAGCAAAAACAAAAAAAGCAACTGAGATGTATCATAAATATTTGCACGAGTCCAATTATTAAGTTTGAGTGTTTCTCTTCCTGCTGCAGGGCAAAGCTGACAGCATGCCCTTCAGCGACAACAATGACGCAGCAGGGTATCCTCTGTTTTCGTTTGTTGACGAGAACATTTTCAAAAAGGAGACTTTTTTAGGTAAGGGGCATTAAAAGTGAATTGTCTTTCTTCATCTTACACAACTGCTCTGTCAAAAATGTTTGAATTGACTCAATCTCTTCACACATTCCTTTCCGCCGGACCGTTTACCAGTTTGATACGAGCCTCCTCCTCCTCGCCTCCCTCCAGAGTAAAGCTTCTTCATCTACTCATAATCTCCTTATGACGAACAGTGTTGTGTAACCACAGCGCATGCAGAGTTCACTTCCACTGGGTGCAGAAACTCTCCCTCTGTAACAACTGGCTTCTTTAAATCTTCCTACGCATGCTAACTGCTGAAGAATGCTTCAATCCGGCAATTCTTTTCTCGGGATGTTTTCACAGATTTGTGCCGTGTATCATGTTGCCCTCACACGGAGCCGTATGGGGAGTTAATGGAGAATTATGTAACAGTTGATTTTCAGAGTTCACTCTGAGGCAGCTGCAGGATTTCCCATGGTCTCTAGCAACCTGTGTCCCTGCTCCTCCACCGGTTACTTGAGCTGGGTTTTTTTTTCAGGCCAAATGTATCCAAGTAGAAACACTATATTGAGACCTTTTCCGTCTATACTATACTGAGCTTGTGGTTTCTGTATTCAGCTTCCATATGTGTCATTATATCCATGTCCCAGTCTAAACAAAATCCCATGTTGAAGAGTGTCTGTGTTTTGTCTCTACAGCCTTTATCTCTCTGTTGGATAACTATGTGAGTGACACTGGCGAGCCAGAGATTGTAACCCCTGAGGAGGTGGCAGAGAACCACAAATTCCTGGACTCCATCATTCAGACTCCCACTATGAAGGTACCTGTGGGGACATTTGGAAATAAACTCTCCCCTCTTGCTGTGCTTCATAAAGGCCCATTTCTACGACAAAATGAAAGAGAACTAATTAAGAGTTGCACCTTTTTTTATGTTCATATAATACAGTATCAAAATGATTATTAAATGTGTACTTTTAAAGTCAGGGCGGTCATGCAAGTCAGTAAGATTGATTTTGTGGGAACCATGGATGTCTGCACAAAATTGACTGGTGATCCATCAAATAGTTGTTGAGACATTTCAGTCTGGACCAAAGTGATGGACTGAGCGAGTGACACTGAGTCCTGTGCTCGCGTGGCTAAAACATTTCATAGTAAATTCTTGTTTGTTTGCAGTTAGCTCATAAATACCTGGTGGAGAAGCAACTCTCTCCAAAGGACGATACCCAATTCAAGGAGCAGCTGTACAGGATCTGGTTTGAACTTTACGCGAGGAGAGGATCCAGCAAGTGGGTGGAAACTGGCACAGCGCCTAAATATAACTTCACTGGTGGAATCTGGCACTACGGTGGTAACCCTTCTTACTGTGAGAAACAGGCTCTGTCTCACACATCCAGTCAGCATCGCTGCGAACTACTGAAAATGCACAACTGCTGCATGTTCAGGAATAAAACAGCTACTAAGAACCACGTTTTGTCCAAATGGCACAAATGTAAATGTCATTCACTTGTTTTAATAGATGCCAAGCTGCTAAATGTAGAGTTATAAGGCTCCATCTGCCTTTAAGTTAAGCTGAGCTTACGGCAAAACCATGAGCTGATGGAATCTTTCAAAACTGTTCTTCTGCATGGAACAAGTGAGAAAGACCCGTTAGACAATATTGCGTGGAAAGCGTCCACTACATCGGCATACTTGTCTGTCTCCCACCAGGCCCGACTCCTCTGGATTCGAACACGTGTTTGTCGGAGAGACGAGAGGAGGGAGGACCGTCATCGGCTTTCACAACTGGATCCAGCTCTACCTGCAAGAGAAGCTGGGATACATTGATTACAAAGGCTACAGCGTCAATGCAAATTCACCCCAGGTATGGTTTTCATTGTTACTTTTAAGTTATACATCAATGGGGAATGAATATATTTTTAGTTACTACTGTATCTGTATTGTATGGTACATCTGACGAATCGCTCATCTTTCTTCTGTCCTTTCTCATCTTGTCTCCTCCCCCAAGTTGACTTGCACTCTTTGCAGCCTTGCTCTAATCTCGTGCTCACATCATCGTTCTTGCACAGTGATGAGAAACCTCACATCCTGCTACGACAACGTTGAACCCTCTCTCGTTCTGCTCAGCTCTCTGTATTTCGTCTTCTTCTAACCTGAGCCTAATGCAAATTACTGAGCATTTTGGGGGATTTTAGCCCATTTTCTATTACTATACATGGGAAGGAGTCTCCTGTAGTATTCCAACAGTGCCTTGTTTTCATGTCCTATTTTCATATTTTTCACCAATCTCCTCTCCAGTTTCCAATTATCACTCAACACATTGCATGCCAAAGTATTTGCATGGGCACTGGACCCAAGAGACACGATCATCTTCAACTGCCAATTCTCTCTCTCTCATTGCAGCCTGACGAGAACAAACACATCCTGGCCCTGCAGTTCAGCTGGAAGGAAGGTATAAAGCCAAAGGGCAGCATCTTCATCGGCGTCAGTCCCGAGTTTGAGTTCGCCCTCTACACCCTGTGTTTCCTCACCTCGCCCAACGAGCGCGTCAAGGTCCAGTTCAGTTTCTACGACGTGGAGATTGTTTGCCACCACTACAACCAAAAGCACATTGGCACCACTTACCCTGTGCTCCTGAAGTACCGGAAACCTACCTAGTAACTTGACTAGAAATCAATCTGAGATATAACACTTACGCTTGCATACAAAGTGTCACAGGTATTGTTGTTGTCTTTTTATTTGAGATAACGAAACAATAAAACCTTACAAGACCAAGTTGCTTTTTGTTTTCATTGTCCAGGGATAACTATTCCGAGAGTGTCCTAAACAGTGAGTAAGATATACATTATATAACTCACATGCTAGTTGCTCTAACTCTAACCAAAAAATTTATGAGTATATGTTCTCAACTCTCGCTATATATATATATATATATATATATATATATATATATATATATATATATACGCCTCACAATTACCAGCTGCAATATTAAAGGGATGAACGCATAAATGCACCAATAATTATAATCCAATAACGTGATAGTTTGCATTTTGCAAAGTAAGTGTTTTATCTTTTGATACTTTGTGTATTTTGATGCTAATATTCATGTACTTTTACTTCAGTACACTTTTGAATGCAGGACTGATTACATCCACAGATGATGGATGACTTTTACTCAGCATTAACATTTTCCGAGCTAATCCTGTCAGTAACTTGTTAATGATATGGTTGTTTCACTTTGTTCCCAATGGGGGCGGTAAAGGGTTTGTTGTGGCCAATGACGTCAATCGATTGGCGAGCAAGACCTTTATCAAGTTAGCAAGAATGTCGAAGACGGTTGTGATTTCAAAATAAAAGCATCAAAAATGCCCACTACACCAAAAATGCCAACATTTATTCATGATAAATATTGACTTAATACACATATTAGTACTGCTGTAGGCTACCTAATCAAAAACGCAGCTTTTTTAATTACTAGTTATCGTGCTCAATCTGGACTTTATTAAAATAATAAAAGACAACCGGAAGCCCTGTGTTTTATGCCACAACACTGGAGCTTGACGTTGGTGTTTCCACCGAGCTGTCGAAGGAGAAACAGGTTTTTCATTTTCGCGAAGATTGAGTTTACAGTTTCTACTGTTATATAATTGTGTTGTTTGGTGTCTCGGCGGCTCGTCCCTCTTTCCGTTGCCGTTTCCCAGCCGTTCAAACCGGAATGGCCGAACCGAGCGGCAGATATCAGCAGGTACGAAACCACTTTATCGGTTACTAATAGCTAACGCGTTAAAGATTTAAACATCACGTGTTAACGTCAGCTTTACACTGTTAAAAATGGTGACGTCGACTCACTGTACCAGGTGTGTCGACGGTGACACCTTCCCGAAAGGGGCGAGCTCATTGCGAGTGTCGTCGATTAGGTGAAAAAACGATTTAATTTCGTTATTTCCAGTCGGGGCGAAGATGGCAGTGCGCGTAAACGCAACGCTTCACGTTTCCGCCTTCGTTAAAGCCAACGCGACACGAACGCCTGTGTTTTTATTTATTTTGCCTCGGATTGTGTTTTGAGTTATGTTCTAGTTAGTTTGCATTGTGATGCGAGGTATGACTTCCAATTTAGACGTCTAGCTCGTGTTAATGTTTGGGATCTGGCACGTGACCCGCAGCGCACCAAGTGGGTGTGTTTGGTGGTGGTGGTCAAATTTAACCGCTAAATCTGCTGGGTAATCTGCTGAGCGAGGTGTTGGTGGGGCAGACGGTCCTCATTATTATGATATGTCTGTTCGTGGGATCGATGGCAATGATCAGTTTTTGCAGGGTGTAACTTAAGTAATTTAAGGATTTTATTCGGTAGCTTACATATTAAAGAAATACATTGTCTGAAAGTGCTCAGAGTGACAGTTAACGTTACACAAGTAGAGATGTGTTGTCTATATAGTCAGTTTCTTGAAATGATTGCAACATTTACATCAAAAATAAATATTCCATCAATAGTCATTCATGTTATTTGTCCTCCGTATGTTGAAGCGCGTCTGGAGACAAATGTGTTTATATTTGCATGTTCAGGTGATCTTATTGACTAAGAGAGTTAATTCATTGGAAATAGACATTTGGAAATGCACCGGAAAGTTGCCTGTGTCCCCATTTTCCCTCTGATCTTATACATTTATGGTGGGACTACAGTTCCTTAATGATAGGACACTGGGACCACGAGAGACAAAGAGTGTTAGTCGACTAAGAATTTCTTTGGTCTGCTAAACCAGTGTTGCTGACTTGACTACTTGGTATTCAGCACTATTTCCTTGGTCTTTCCGGGCTGATGATCAAATTTGGTTTGGTTTTAAAATCTAGCTGAATCAAGAGTCAGAACGGGCTGAGTGTGGTCATCACGTGTGTCCTACTTTTAATAAGAGCGATAAATAAGGAGAAATGAGCAACATGTTATTGCTTTTTAACGTTCTACGTGCTTAAAAAAAACCCAGTTTCCATTCTTCTCCTCTGATCATTAGCCCGTAGCACTAATTGTGCAAACAACAGCGTCAGTGACGGAGCTCCCGGCGTTTGCCTGCACTAACATTCATGTGAGCCTTTTAAATAAACCAGGATGTGGTTATTCCTCCTCTCACAGCTGACCAACGAGGTGGACCCAGAAGAGAGTCCAGAGGTAGCCGCTGACGCTCCACCCCCGTACAGCAGCATCACAGTGGACAATGCCGGTAAGGCCATGACTCATCCAGATGTTTCCCTGGTGCTGAGGTACTTTGCAGTGGTGGCACATAGGAAACACGGCCCTTTTAAAGATATCTTGAGCCAGTGACTAATAAATAGCTGTGGAATATTCAAGAAAAAACACAAGGGCATTGTATGGGGTATTAATATTGGTATCTTTATAACTGCAGTGTACCGCACCAAAAGGATAAATACATTGAAAGGTAAACACAGGTCAGAAATAACTCATTCCTTCAGGGATGTTCCGATCAAGTGTTTATTTTTGTCCCAGATCTCGTCTGAGCCCGATCCTCTACTACTTCAGTGTGTCAGATAAGCATTTAATCAACATTTAAGTAAATATAACAGCTGTAGCCTTCTAACATTGGCCCGTTTACTTTTTCACAAGCTTTTCTTGATCCAAATACTGAAGGTCTTAATTCAAAGCTAGGAAGTTGACAGGCTTAAATTATTGATATGATACAAATAAAAGTTTAACTGGGAGAAGGTGACGCCTGATATTGACCTTTCAGTAGGCCTCTTTGTGAGATGTAATAGTTGACTCGGACATGTTTAACCCTCTTTCATTACCCATACTGTCCCACGTATTTTACCACTATCGGGCAGTCAAACACAGTCGAGATTTGTCTTGATCGCATAAGCAGCACTTTTATTATAATCTAAAAAGTCAGTGAGGATTAGTAGGACATTGTAGTTCAGAGAACCCTTCCGAGTCTTGAGCCTATTTTGGCCTTTCAGAGCTGCTTGTAAACGCACGATGCAGTACGACATACTTTGCATTCGTAAAAGCGTCTTCCTTTGTTTGTGAAACTGTGCCGTTTCTTCTTCCAGCCTACTTTGACTACAAGGAAGACGGGGCTTTCCCCAAGCCTCCTTCATACAACGTAGCGACCACGTTGCCTTCCTATGATGAAGCAGAAAGAACCAAGACTGAGACTACTGTTCCCCTGGTAACTGGGAGAGTGAGTATCTCACTTTTTTCTTTGCCTGTGGACACACACACACACACACACACACACACCCCTGGAGTTTATGATCCTCCTGGTCCACGTGCATTTTGTTCTAACGCAAAATTAAAGATATACCACATCAATTGTCTTAAAGATAACAAATTTCATTTTGCGACTAGTTTAATCCGAATTGTTGGTTCAGACCATTTCAAAGCGAGTGTCAGCAGTGTCACACACACACACACACACACACACACACACACACACACACACACACACACACACACACACACACACACACACACACACACACACACACACAGTAGCGCCTTGTGCCCAAACACTTCCTGTGTTGTCAGCAAGACAGGAAGTGTTTCGCACCCTGCAATGGAAAGCTTTGGTCCTCGGTACTGATTGTGTCTGTTTTTTCTTGTTCCGACGGGAACAATTGTTGCTGGTTTGAACAGTAGGAGCTTGATTAAAAATGAAGAAAAACATTTATTATCACTCCGATTAAATGCTGTTCAGCAATACTTTTGCACATAATGACCACAGTCTATGCCTCACAAGTGCTCACAGGTGGTAACCCTTTTCTGTTAATGCCTCAATCTCCCATTCCCCCTGAACTACCTCCCTCTGTGCACTTTGCACCCGGGTTTGTTCCAAGTAAAATCGGAGTAAATATTGGCGCAGCATTTGAAACGCAAAGGGAGCATCAGACTTTTAATTTTTTTTTGTACTGATGCAGGGTTGGCGTTACATGTTAGGACAGGTATAGAACCTGTGAGGTAGCTACATTTAGCCACAAAGGCTAATGTTTCCAGCGGTACTCAACATTGTTATGATATGCAGACTTGAGATTTATCTCTATTCGTTACCTCACAAGGGATACGGTTGAAATAAGCAGTGGAATCTCCATTTTCAATTTGCTTTCAAGCCGTTGTTGTTTTGAAGGTGTGGTTTTCCATGGCTGCAACCACATGTTACTAAAAAACAAAGCCAACATCCTTGTATTACTGATTGCATCTTTAAAATCAAGTTATTCATTTTTGGTAGTATAGTCTTTTTGATATCTGGCGCATTAAGAGTTTCTAGATCTTTACTGATATATGATTACATCGGGAAATAGCCATGCATTGGTTTGCGGGAACATTTTTCTTTTCCAGTTTTGTGTAGCTGTCTTTTTCATTTACAAAGGGCAACATACACCTCATCTTCTACAGGATGCCATTAACTTGCATGTAATGCCCGCGGAGCGTTTGAAAGAACACCGGTAATCTAACCTCCCATGTGCAGGCTTTACCACAAAGGTCTCTTGAGTCTCTCCGTCTTATCCATCAGAAACTATACAAAATTACTTTCTGTTAAAAATATCTGGTGAGTGGAAAAAATAGAAAAAAAGAAGACATTTCCGGTGGCTCATTTCTGACCTCTAGAGGTCACTGTGATGCTTTGCACTTGACTGCGTGTGGGGCCATCCTGTTTTGATTTGCCAGTGTTGTGTTTCTCTGCCACATGCTGCCTTGCGCTCAGCAGCAGCAGCAGCAGCAGCCTCAGCACAGGGAACGCCTGGAGACTTTTGACGAAGTAATTCGCAGTTCACTGGAGGTAACTGGGAGGAGAGTGTATGCTGAGAGGAAGAGTATTTGTTGTGTGAGAGCGCAGATGCACCTACAGTGTTGGATGTACTCACTTCCTCACCTTTCTTGTGTGTCTGTGTATTTAGAGTGCTAGCTAGTGCTTAGTTGATAGATATACAACATCCACTGGTCCTCTGATGTCCTACATTGAATTTAACTGACTCCAGACCTTTTCGATAATGTGACACTGATGGTAATTAAATGGGCTTGTGGTGTTGTGGTGGTTTCATTGGTCTCTTGGTTGTTTGTGTTGTGTTTACTCTGTTTTGAGCCAAGCTTGGTCTCCACTCATGTGCTTGCCCGTGCTTAGTCGCATTTCACTTTGATCTCAGCCTCTGCTTTGTACTTGTCAAGTTTTGAATACAGCATTGTGCATTTGGTTCAAATAAAACCCCAAACGATTGGTTTGTAGACTGGAAATAGTTTCAAATAACCAGAGTAAAGTCCTTGAAAGCTCTGCTACTGCCTGGCTGTGGTGAAGTCGTTTGAATGCTTAAATAACTCCACTCTCTTCTCTTTTTACCCCTCTGCAGGATGAAGACTTTGTGACCAGAGACGACTTCGAAGACGCTGATCAGCTGAGGATAGGAAATGATGGCATCTTCATGCTCACCTTTTTCAGTTAGTTACTCAACGTACTCGTCCGTTTGGCTCTTATCTCTCCACCCATCGTCTTTCGTCTTCAGCTCTTGTCTTCTTAGATTTGTACAGAAATGACATCTTCTCTTCTTCTTATTTATGCAAATGAGTGAATTTCCCATCTTCTCACAGTTTTTGTATCTGCTGACATGTCTAACACTCTTTTCTCCCCCATCCTCTGTCCAGTGGCATTCCTGTTCAACTGGATCGGTTTCTTCCTGTCTTTTTGTCTGACCACCTCAGCAGCCGGCCGCTATGGAGCTATCTCAGGCTTTGGCCTCTCCCTAATCAAATGGATCCTCATAGTCAGGGTACGACAAGGACCCCCCACACACACGCACACATAGAATGTGTTTTTTTTGTACGCACAAACAACTCTGGTATTTTAATGTTGTTGCTGTAGTGGTTGACTTGTTGGCTCTGCACTATTTTCTCAAAGTTCCCTTGAGAAGAGCGCTGCTTTGAAACCATGGCAGACCATATTTATTGTAACCAGTCGCCTCTGTCTCTCTGTTGGGTTTGTAGTTCTCCACATACTTCCCTGGCTACTTTGATGGACAGTACTGGCTGTGGTGGGTGTTCCTGGTGTTGGGTAAGTAGCCAACCTCTGAATTTTAATGATTCAAATAGGGAATTGAGTGTTTTTGTCCTGCTTGTGACACATTTGTGCTCCACTGGAGCAGCGTTGAGGTGTCAAATATTACAGAATAGTTACAGCAGGATAGTCGGCCCTAATTATTATCCTGTTATTGACTACAGCACATAGAGGTGCAAAGTGGGAGGATAACAAGTTGTTCTCCAACCATAAATTTCCATTTTCATAATCATGATCAATATTGTGATATTAGGAATAGATTAAATGACTAATTACAGGGGAGTGGTCACCCTTTATGGCATTTCCAGTTGTCTCACTTTCTTTTTTGTGTGTGTTGCTTTCCAGGCTTTTTGCTCTTCCTGCGAGGATTCATCAACTATGCCAGAATCCGCAAGATGGCTGACACCTTCTCCACCCTGCCCCGCACCCGAGTCCTCTTCATCTACTGAGCTCACGATCCATCAGTTTTCATCATAATCTTTTCCCCATTTTCAGTGAAACATACTGTCTGGTTTTATCCAATCACAACGGGAGGAAAGAACATGTTTCCCCTCTGCTTGACATGATTTGGATAATACAACTATTGTCCCCCTTTGGTGTAAAATAGTGAAATGCCGTAAAACCCATCAGTTGTTAGTGGTGAACTGTCAAGTGCTATTTGCAGTTATGACGTGTGTGTGATGTATAAATGAATGCCTTATTTTCTGTTTTACTGCCTGTTGGTAGCAGCAGCATGAGCTGTTCTCCTGTTAGCCACCAAGGGGCAGTCTTGTTTGTGTTTTTCTTTCAGCAGTCTTCTATCAGATGATGTCATGGTTCTCATGCCAGGACTCAGTGGGACATTTTGGGGTTATGGGTTGATTTACTCAGTGTGAAATAATATAATATAATTAAAGTACCAGTTTAATGTACTTTTGACTAATGCATCATTCCATTGGAAAAAAAGAATCATTAGCTTTTGTTGTGATTCAAGGGCTGAAAAGGTTGAGGATGTATAGAAGATCATGGGCCAGGTTTCCCAAGAGCATTTTTCGTTTCCTCACATAATTAGAAATTGTCCGTCCTTACACCCCCTGTAATCAGGAGTGTTGTTTCCTTGCATGTAATACATGCATGTCAGCAGAGAGGTAAAGCCGAGCTTATTTCACAGGCTGGAGATCATTGCCCTGCTCAAGGACACAGTTATGGGGATGGAATAAGCTGATAGTCTGTCACTCCATTCAGATGTGCAATTAGACACCTTATCTTTAGTCACTGGCACCCAATGATTGGTTTTCAATGAGGAAAAAATTATCGTATTGCAAGAAGTGATGCCCTGCCCTGTGGAGAACAAGGATTATACAGAGCAGAGATTTTTTTTTCTTTGACCAATAGTGAAATATTGAAAGAGTCATTCTTTTTTATGTATATCATCATTGTAGTGGAAGGGGATTGATTATTTTATAGAAGTATTTCAATATCTGGCTCGGAAAATGTTTGGAATTAAACTGGACAAAGTTAATTTGGGTGTTAAGCTATTTATTACATGTTAATAAGCTTCCTGTAAAAATCACATACATTATAGTTTTGCTATTAATGTTACAGTATGCCACGTCCTCTCGAATAAGCTTATTGATATCAACTAAAAGGAGGAGATATTTCAGATATTTGTCATAGCTGGATTTTATTAAACATTTACATACACACATTTCAGTCAAGTCGTTTCATGCTGTTGCTTTCTGGGCTGCTTCAAGAGGAGATGCTCAGGTGTGGCCTGACTTTAGGAACTCTTTTAAAGCAACGCATTTCAAAGAATCAAAAGATTAACGGAAGAAAAGGCAGACCCAAATTAAAGAAATATATCAAGAATTTGAGAAATGTTATTCTCCCAGTGGATGATATCGTTTTCGACAAATTTGACCTCAACCTCGCCCAGATGACCTTACCTACCAAACTAAAAGCACTTTTCCATGTGACGTATTTTATAGTGTGGCTCTGGTGTGTGGAGAACTCAGAAAGGTGGGGATCCAGCAGTCCTCGGCCACAGAGAGAGGAAGCTGAGCTGACCACGATATTCAGTTACTGACATGAGACGTACTTTTAGCCATGCTAAATTTAACACGTGTGTGTGTGTGTGTGCGTA
The DNA here is from genome assembly GCA_038501785.1 of Myoxocephalus aenaeus. Lineage (NCBI taxonomy): Eukaryota > Metazoa > Chordata > Actinopteri > Perciformes > Cottidae > Myoxocephalus > Myoxocephalus aenaeus. The sequence goes on from JBAMJR010000017.1 coordinate 3,056,283, forward strand.
GGAATTGCAATTGACTGGTGGCGGTTAATTATACGTGTCAGCAGTGTTTTTCCTTGCCGTTGGAACAGGAAGTGAAGGTCACCCCACCTGGAAGACATGTCGCACCAACTGACAGTGTTTGGTTTCACTGGAAAGTTTTACCGTCACGTAGTGTCACATCAGCACGGTTGATATATTGGCCTCTAGTGGTGCTCTGTTGACATGACATTAGCTCCTTTCAGGTCATCTTTCACAGGGCACCGAGGGGAAAATGTCACTCTAAATTCACCAGCTATTATTATTTTACTGCACGTGATTGCAGTATTCTCAAGAGAATAAATCAAGCAAACCAGAATCTCATGCGTGCATGAATCCAGTCTTCAGGTGGATATGAATTGTAAGAAATTTGAATTTGACTGAATGCTGAGAGGCAACTGTTGAATGGTGGGTGACATTGTTAACAAATGTTTCTCTTCCTTATAAACTATACATTTCCTCTGTTGTTTACCCCTGACTTGCTGCACCACTGCTTTCTGAAAATCAGATTTCCTGAAGTAATTTCTTCTTATGCGCTGTGCACTTTGGAGAAAACAGAAACAGCTGTCGGTCAGAAATTGCAGATGTGCAGTAGCTCTGGGACTGAACCTGTGAACTCAAACTGTCTCAGCTTTAGAAAACAAATTACTTCAGAGTATTTTAAGATCTTTTTTGTTGTTAACTTAATCGGTTTTAGCAAAAATAGCCTGTAAAGCTAGGCAAGAGAATAAGACAAATAGGGTGAAGGTCCTACTCCAGACCATCAACACCAGTCCACTGAACCGCCACGTCACCAGATGACCTTGGATAAACAAACTTCATTTTCCCAGGTGCAGACGGGTTTAATCGCTGACAGTGTTTCAGCTGTAAATTCTGGCAAAGCACACACAACAAAATTCCTTATCAACATCGTACACAGATTGAGCCTCGGTACACTTGAATCCCTCTGTAACGTCATTCCTCCTCTGCTCCAGCAGGGTCAACCAGTCCAGGTGTTCTCGTTATCCAGATGTCATTCATAACATAACTCCATTGTGCCGAGAGCTGTCTGTGTCTTGTCAGCTGCCCTCGATTTACAGAGACGGAAGTATTTCTTGGAGTAATTGATGGGAATTATGTGTGTTAGCCAAGTGCACTGCTTGCATGTTTTAGCTATCAAAAGATAAGAGGAGACTTTTTGATTTACAGAGAGCCTGGGAGTGAGCCATCTTTCCGAAGAGACATGCTGAACTTTTCTGGCTGCGGTTACAGAGGCTTTTTGTGTAAACAATTTTTATTTTTTTACAATAGCTGATAAAGTGATAAGATAAGACAAAAAGTATGTTGTCCAAAACAATAGGGAGACTTTCCCATAATTACTGCTCAAGTTTGTTCAGAGGTTGTTTTCTTGTGGCTGTTTCACCAGGTAAGTGTGACACTGCAGGCTATTTTAAAACCTCTTCTGCAAAAATAAATGGTGCAATATTTGTGTGATTTTCCAAAGCACTGAATGAGTAAACTGCGTGTTAGACTGAGATAGTATTAACAATTAATTATTATCATTCACACCTGCTTTTTTTCTACTGTGAAAAATAGTTATTTTAGATTTTAATTTATTTTTAGCTTTTAGTGACACAGAAATATAGATTTTGATAATTTCCTTTTTGGTCCGGCTCAAATGAATACTTTGACATTTTGGGGAAAACGCTTGCTTTTTGACAGTTAAATGAGAAGATGGATACCGCTCTCAAACACGAGAGTGGTATCGACCTCCTCATTTAACTTTCGGCAAGAGAGCGATAAGGATTGTGTTGCATGATCATCACTTTCTCTTTTTTTTTTCATACCTCGCCCATCAACTTCCGCTGTTGGGCTTGAGAGCAAGACACTTTGAATTTAAATTGCTCCACTAAAGTTACTCAACAGCGCAATAATGGCCATATTGAGCAGCTGCCAGGTGAGAAACTACTACAGCTGTATGAAGGTAAAAAAAAAAAAATCCTTCCCATACACACATGGAATACATCAAATTAGAGACATACATTTGCATAAGATAAGAATGTTTCACAATATGTGACCCTGGATCAGATATGTGTTCACTTTACCACAGAGCAGATTGCTCACAAAGGGAAATTGTTTTGCAGCGTGGGCACAAAAACAGAACACATAAAAACAATCACAAACATAGTCCGTGCACGAGAAACAACACGGCAATAATCCATTTACAGCACCTGCATGTTGTGCTAATAAGAGTTCCACAGGGCACCGCTCTGTTCAGTACAAATGGAGCTATAGCTGTCTTAGTTTTCTCAGAAAGGCGGTGGTGGATCGAATGAAAGGCTGGTGGAAAAATCACTTCTAACATGTTTATCCTCCTCGGTCAGACGTGGATAAAACGCTTGGCTTTAAAAAGATCCATTCTGTTAACACAAGGAGGGTTCTGGGAAATGTGGTCTGAGTGAATACTAGTGATGATCCTCCAATCTCTCACAAAATAAAGTGATATTAACAGATGAGATGATTAAAGACCGATGCAGGCATTCCACCGGAAACTTTTCACATTTTGAATTTATCGTTATTCATTTTTAAGTTGGAATATCCTGCCAGAAGTTCCCATCACTTCAGACAAACTGCAGTCAGTCAGAGCCTCCTGCTGTCAGTCTGAGTTTCAGATGGGAGGTTTCCCAGGATGTGGGGAGGATGTGGGTTGCATCCAAATGATATGTCCGTCTTTTTCTTCTCTGTATGTGTGAGTGTGTGTGTGTGTAAATGTGTCTGTGTGTGAGATTGGGGCAGGGGGAGGGGTGTTATCATTGATGTGTGAGTCATCCTGACCCTCCCCTCCTCTCTCTTGCACTTCATGTGGCGTATTTAATGCGTGTGCGTACAATTGTGTGCGTATATGTGGACGTGCTTGCGTGAGCGTCCTATAGGCAGCGCGTGTTTATGTTGGAAGTCTACACACTTCCAATGCTAAGAAGCAGGCTATGATGTCATTCTTACCTGTATGTGTGTCATGGCGAATGGCGTGAGCATCCCTCTGTATTGTGTGTGTGTGTGTGTGTGTGTGTGTGTGAGGTTGGTAAAGCAGTGGTGACTCATCCACAGGCCAACGTTGCCTGTTACCATGGGTCACACACAGCAGGTTCCCCACCTCCCCATGAGCTCCCTTTTTTTTTTCAACCCACCTCTCTTCCTTATCCTCTTCCTCCTTCTCCTCCTCCTCCATCTCCTCCTCTTCTGTTTCCTCTCTGACTCACAGATGACTCCCCCACCATCACCAATGACATCACCACCCCCTCCCTAACACTTTGTTGTGGTGAATCATACTGTACGTTGAGATTTTCTCAGCTCCTCTCCTCAGCCAACCAGCAGGGTAAACCTGAATGTCACCCATTCATTCATAAAATCGAAGTCGCCGAAGCGGTTGTCTCTGATGACTGTGACCATTAAGTAATGTCATCCATTATAAGATATGTGCAGTGGTGTCATCAAAAGGGATTAGACGAGCAAGGTGTCAGAGTCACAGAAAGCTCCGACTCTCAATGCAATTTGTATGTCTCTGTGTTTAAAGTAGGCGACATGTACTGATACGATTCGTCTCCTGGCTGAGTTACTGGAAGTCCACAGAATCAGAAGCTGGGAACTGCTGAAAGGTTCAACAGTTCCAAAGATGGAGGGTCAGTTTAAAAGTACCAGGAGTAATGCTACAAAGGAATGCTTTCAAGCACGGGTTTTCTTTGTAATACAAATGGGAGACTCAATATACGTAAGTAGAGACCAAGCTAACAAACCTATGGTCAATTTGAATGCCCATACTACCATACTATTTGGTATGTTTGAAAAACATATTTTGTAGTCAAATTCAGTATGCCGAAAATACCAGGATGCACTATTGCATCCATTCACATTCTTCTGCATTTCTGGCTATTCTGACCCACAAACCTCTGCAGCGGATATGTGAGCAAGAGGGTCAAATCTTATGACGTATGTCCCAATTGAATGCATAATGGCTGCAAAAATATGTATATTGTAAGAGCAGCTGCAGTATGTATTGAAAGTATAAAGAGAATGTACGTGATTTGGAAAGCAGTGATATACAGTATGTTTGTCAGACCTAAAGGATACACCTCATGCGTTTTGGTGAGAAACACTGAATGTTAACACTTGATCAGAGTTGCTAATTGGTGCCATAGACATCCCGATATTAAACTAACTTACCTTTCAACACCTTCAAATTGCACAAAGAGGGACTCGTAGTTAGAACATATAGAGAATCCCCCAAAACCTGAACCTTTCACTAGTAATCTAAATGTATTCTCTATTCTGGACAACCTACTTGGATATGGCTACAGTTACAGTTGTTAATCAATTTAGCAAGTATTATGGTTAGTATTATTCAGAATGCATGACATTTTAAGTGTACCGTTTTTTTATACTTTGTTCTAAATTAACGCTACTGAGACATTTTTCATGGCCGTTGCAGCTTGAACTCTTGACAATCAGTTGGCACAAAGGAATGTAAGAATATTCTTCTGTGACACTCAATACAAGGTAGTCTGAAAACAAATGTACAGAATCTCAGAGACCAGTTCAATAGAATATGCTTTCTATGGCCTTTTATGTCTCCTTTTACTGGAAATGTATCAAATGTACCAGATTTTGCAACTTACAGAAATGGTTTACTGTCCCTTCCATGTATTACTGGTCATCATCCATTGACAATAATGTCATGTCTTTCATCTCTCCCGATATATTTCTTGCTGTGTGGCACTATTTAGTCTATAATGTGAAAAATGACCCCTGTTTCTCACTTTACTGCTCACCTCCACAGACTGCTGACGACTTCGGTTCTGCAGACAGTTCTGAATGTCATAAAACGCAGGTCCTTGGTGTTGTCTGCGTGTTATTAACTTTGCAGAATGTTTGTGAATGCCAGGGGTGGATAAGATGCCGCTGTCGTAGACACAGAGAGGCGAGTTTGTCCATGACTTCATCCTGTAGTGACGTCAGAGACCTGGATTCTTGTTTGCCGTCACACTATTCAATTCTGCCTGAAAGATTGTAGATTATTGGTTGGAAGATGTGACTCTAATATTCCCTCTGCTCCTACTGCATGCTATGTCTTGTATTGTAAATGTATTGTTGTGATAAATCACATAACATGTAACATTCTATATACCTTCCATTCTACTACATTCTCTATTGCAATGTATCACCTAGAACTGGACAATATGCATTGTATTGAATTGTGTTCCTGCATATTGTTTTGTATGTTTCTATTCTATTCTACTTCGCAGGTTTAGATTGTGAGTTGTCTGCTTTTGACTCTGAGTTGTCGCATGCTCGGACACCTCAGACATACCTCCTGTCAACAGTTTAATTACTGTTACAAGTCGGTGCTCTCAGATATCTAGCTCACATTTGACTGCACATGATGTAACCATGGCAACAATAAACCTTGCACAACAGTGATGGTTAAACTCAGAAAGTAAGGGTGAAACTAGCCAAAGATACTTATTACATTTGCCAAGAGTTCCAGTTTTTTATCGTATTTATTTGGAGTGCTGTTTATTGATTTACTCCTACATAATTGTATTATGATTAATTGTTTTGTTCCGCATTATTGTCCTCTATTGAAATTTATAATATTCTCGTGTGAGACATTTGCGTTCATTCTAGTTGTGTGAATCCACCTGCCGTCTCCCTCTGTCTCGGCTTACAGGGATTTTTGTGAATGGAGAATTGCTGTGCTATGACGGCAGGATGGGTGAATGGGAGGGAGCGGCGGGCGGATGAATGGGAGGGATGGAGGGACGCATGTGCCGAGGGAGGGAGAGATGTGGAGGCTACGTCACATTACGTTTCCGCAGTGCATCAAGGGAACTGGTCTGTCTGTGACTCATACTGTCAGGATGGGGTGGGGAGGGGGGTGATGGAGAGGGAGAGAGAGAGAGAGAGAGAGAGAGAGAGAGAGAGAGAGAGAGAGAGAGAGAGAAAGAGAGAGAGAGAGAGAGAAGGGCAGAGGGAGGAGGAGGAGGAGACAGAGAGGAAGAGGATGAGAGAGAAGTAAAGGAGGGGTCCGTTTTTTTTTTTCTCACTCCATCCTCCATCAGTGATGTAATACAGGTGACCTATTCATCACAGGGAGGAAGCCTTCCTCCTCTTCCTCTTCCTCTCCTCTCATTTTATCTCTGTCTCCCCTCCTTCCTCCCTCCCTCCCTCCTCCTCGCTCAGCTGACTGGCTGAATGCATGAATGAACAGGCCTCGCTCCTTTTATAGCGGTGGGGGAGGGGATGACACAGGAAGCCATGAGGCAGACGCAGAGCAGGAGTGGAGGAAAGAGTGAATGATAAAGAAGAAAGAGAGGGAGGAGGAGAGAGAGTTCCCATGGCATCTCAATGGATACACATTGACTGCTGATCTCATCCTTTACTTGTGAAGCTGTTGCTATTATCTGTCTGTCTGTGCGTGCATGTGTGTGTGTGTGTGTGTGTGTGTGTGTGTGTGCAAACATACCGGTTTATGTGTGTAAGAATAGATGCAACCTTGTTTCATGCATTGATAAATCCATGTGCACAATTTATTGCAGATACTTCCCCTTTATGTCACTATCTCCTGCTTTACAGAAATTATGAATAAATGACACAGTGACAGTGAGCTGTCACATGGTTTAGAGTCTGCAAATATTTCTGGTGATAACTAGATAATTCTCAACATGTATCCAAGTTTTACATTAGGGGTTTCCTCTGATGATTATGTTCTATATCAGCACATCCCTGTGTGCAGTATCAAACTGACCTATGGCACTGAGAAAAAGAGACATTGTGCTCAAATGAATAAAACCAAATCAATTTAACACACTAACTGGAGTTTACTTCAAGTGTATACAAACTGAAGCAACACTCATCAGTATTTTATATTCACAATGTGAAGAATGTGTAATGGGAAATTATCACCTGACACTGCAGTTCCTCTCAGCTATACGGAGCATTTTAGGGTCCTTCGGCTCCTTGTTTTGGTTTTAAGGCCCACATCTTTACAGTTATAGGTTAAGTCTCTTTCAACCTCTTTTCCAGATGTAGCAGCTGCAATCATTCTGTTAATCCTTTGCACGTAACCTGCCCAGCACCAAAGAGCACAGTTAGTGACTAGCTGGTAAACAGATTGCATAATATAGCAACTGAGGAGCCATATATGGAGTTGGTTCCTGAAGTGGTAATGGTGTTTTATTTCCCAATTTCCAAAGTTTCTAACTCGCAAGATGATTAATTGTGATAGACTTGAGGCTCAAACTAGTCTGTACTTTGCCGTATTTGAGTTCTGGCAGTTTAACTCATAATTAGGTCTGTTTCACCAGTACGAGTTGATGGTAATGGTCGCGCAACACAGCAGTGCAGTTCCTATGGTTACCTGCAATTAATATACCTTGTGCACTGACTTAGAACAGTGTTTAAACTGTTAACCGGAACTATGCTTGAGCTGATAATATTTTAAACTATTTTCTTTGGCCATGGAATAGATACATTTTAAGTTTTTCCCATGACCTTTTGAAAGTATCCTAAATAGCTATAAATAGATATATGTGGTAACTGACTATATAAATTAGCCTCTGTATTTGTCTATCAAACGTATGCACAGTGCTATGTGTAGCTACTACATATACATGTATATATACTGTATATACGTACCTGTTTACTTTGCTATATAGACCATATAAGTGTGTGTGTGTGTGTGTGTGTGTGTGTGTGTGTGTGTGTGTGTGTGTCTATACACACTCATTGCCAGTCATCAGACCCTAGTAGTCTCTGCCTCCACCTTGTATGAGTCAGAGCTGCAGTACAGTGTGGGAGGGGCTGGGATTGGATATCCTGCTAGTGGCTCGTCCACACACATGCACGCACGCTTACACACTTTTGTATTGATATATTTGTGAGGACCCTCAGTGATGGAACACATTCTTAAATATGTTGAAGTGAGGACCAGCAAGATATCGACTGTCAGAGGCTAAAACTCTCTCTGGTCTCAGATTAGATGTAAAAGGACACATGAACACATGCACACATATATACGACTCCTCATATGCTGAAAGACAAACAGCAACGTATATATGTCTGAATTTAACACACATAAGCACACATACACACGGACAAACACAGCATGCTGTCACATCCGGCCCTGCGCTCCACAGCGTGGCCTATAATTAGCTGCCTGCAAAGCTGACTGCCTAGAGATGAGAAGAGCTAACCAGAGAGAGAAGGAGAGGACGAGAAGGAGATGAGCTAACCACATGGAGGTTGATGCTGCTCCATCGAGAGAGGAGGAAGAATGTTGAGAAAGAGAGAATGTCAGGAGGGAGAAAGAACCAAAAGGAGGTGAAGCCTCATAAAGGGAAAGCCACATGTGATAGAGCAGAGATGGAGCACATTCTCAGGAATGTATCCAAAGTGTGACAGTACGATGGGTTCACACACTCGGAGTGGGTTGCCCCTGCAGGGATTAAACACCAAACCCTTGCAGTGACATACACCGGCCCACAGCCCATTTAGCTATACAAGACGACTAAATAAGGGATTGGAGATGTGTGTGTGTGTGTGTGTGTGTGTGTGTGTGTGTGTGTGTGTGTGTGTGTGTGTGTGTGTGTGTGTGTGTGTGTGTGTTCCTTCCTCTGCACATACTCAGAGACTGGAGCATTTTTATGAATGGGGCTCCGGCAGCCAGAGCAGTAAAGTATGTCAGAGCACTGTAATGAGAGCTGCGATGGTCTCTTAAGTAGCACGATTTCATCTGTATGACAAAAGTAGGCTTGAGATTCTGCTTTGAATGAATGAGTCAGGATCGACATTACCTGGCTGCTTCGACACTGTAGGCAGGAGGGGGGTGATGGGGGTATGGGCTGGTGTTGGTAGGGGGTGAGGGGAGTCAGGGAGAGAGGGAGAGAAGGAAAGAGGGAGGGGTTTGTGTATGACTCATACTCTCTCCTCTCTCATTGTCACTCCACTGCATTGGAGGACTTCTGGCCCGCTGTGGGCTCTCCCTCCTTTATCTCCGTCTCCCCGTCTGCCTCTCCATTTGCTCCACAGCTTCTCCGCCACTGCATTGTTGCTTTGTCTCATCCATGTCTGTTCTCTCTCCTTTTGAGATTTTCTTTCCGTAATGATGCGGGTGATGAGGAAGACTTTCAACCACTTAAACCCACTAAGGCTGATGGTGGGTCAGTCAGTAAAAACAACAGAGATTTTGAATTGAAGTGGAGATATCAAATATGAATTAAGTATAGCATTTTCCACAGGAATATTTCTATTTGATGGGATGGTGCAACCATTAAAATCATCTTGAGTCTTGGGTTTCATTATTACAGATGGTGGTAACATCAGATATCTCTGATGACGAAGGGAGCACTTTAACAAATTCTCCCAGTGAAAGCCTCAAAGGTCAGCTGCTGTCTTAAACCTTTACTGGAATTGTGTTCAACTCTCTGCATAGCAGTGCAGCTACATGCGTAGCCACATGTGGGGTGTTAAAGCTTCTGTCTTTCACAGACTGGCCAACATATACTATACTTCACTCAGTTCCCTGACGTCACATGAAATACAAAAATAAAACTTGCTGCTGTTCGGAGCTGCCGAGTGTAGCTGTTTTTTCGCTCCTGTGCTGTTCAATCCAGCATCGTCCTTGGAAATTACATTATTCTGTCTTTAAAAAAAATCAATATTGGTCTGATTAGTTTGTTTCCACAACAGTAAAGTATGTAGTATATTTACACAACCACACCATACTTAAAAAGTGAGAAGATCTTATTAAAGACTTACAATTAGACACAGTGACGTCGCCACAGGGATTGATAATGATGATGACAAATGTGGATATGGCTTCAAGACGTGAAGTAAAGCATAAATAAGTGATAAGTGATTTTTGTCATCCCTTTTCCGTTGGCCCACTACTTAGAGCTGAAAACAGAAAATCTCCCTTCTTGATAGAGGACGGAGAGATCTGTTGAAGTGAGAGGGACATACATTTTACATGATGGAAATACCTCCTGGAAACTCACCGGCGGGGGTGGTGGAGGTGGGGTCTTTACTCACTCATGCGTGTGCGGCACGTTCATTTTTATTCCATGCCTTCCTCTGCTTGACTAATGGGTGCACTGGGCCCTGCGCTTTCACGCTGGGCTGGAGGAGGCATGGAAATAAGATACAGGGTGTGTGAGTCAGTCAGTGGTCATTACAAATTAACAAACAGCTGGTAACCTCAGACTTTAAGCAACCAAAACCGCTGATCTCTAATTAGGAGAACGGAAGGTGAATAAGTTAAGTTCTGTGTTCCCACGTTCTGTCTGATTAATTAATTATCATTGCTTACTGTGTTCTCATTTGGAAAAAAAATTATGTGCAGGGTTGCTTGTTATTAGCTATGAGGGAAATATACTTTAATATAAGATACAGTACCAGTATATACGTATACCATAATGAGTTTCACTGCATATGGTTGTTATTTAGGTGTCTGGAAGTATTTTTTTCTCACTTTTTGGCAAAAAAATCTTGGATACTTTATTTAAACATGTGTTAAATAAGCACCCTAAAAAAGGTTCCAATGTCCCGAACAGTGATATATGCTCTGTTATGCAAAATACTCCCACCATGGCTGACAAGTAATGAAAGTGTGGAATCGCCTCATACTGATGTGCAAATGTGGTTTGACAATGCTTTATGCTGATTCTTTTAGCAGGTTCAGAATAATGTTTAACAATGGCCCTCACTCATCTTCGTTTAGCATGTTAGCATCCTCACATTTGTCCCACTCAATAAAGAAGCTTCTCACTGCAAACAGTGGATTTAAAAAGCCACAACAATGCGACACAAATATGTTTTACATGATTATAATGCCATTTTGTTCCTGAAATGTTCGTAGATTGATATCTCAAAATAGTCACGAACCAAGCAATTGTAGTTCACTCTATGATCACTGTTCTGTGGTCGTCTTTATAAACGGCAGAGAAACTGGTCCATCAATGATTAACTTTCTCGTCTGTACTTGGGGTACCCGGCTCCCACAAAGCCTCGCACAGGATTACGTTACACTGGGTTCATCTGAGTTTTGGAACTTTAATTTGAGACAAATCATCGAACTGTATAAAATAACAAAAAAACAGACTTCTCAGGCTGATGTCATATATCAGACCACAATGAATCATGATTAGAGCTCAATTTTATGATTCCTATGAGCATCTTTCTATCTAACTGTTTTTATAATTTTACCTTCCCTTCTCTTTTTTTACACGCTCACTTTCCGGTCCAATAGAGACAACGTGTAAAGATCTCTCCAGAAATGGAGCCATCAGAGTGAGCCAAGAGAAAGCTCAAAGCTGAACATTGCTCTCGTAAATCATCCTACCATTTGAAAGGTAATATTGTTTAAATGATTACCTAATATGACTTATTAATGACTGTGATTTAGTAACAAAGAATTCTAGAGTTGCCTTTCGTGAAACTACTCCTGGCAAAATATGATTTCTGTTTCCACTGTTCGCTGGCAAACCATAACACAAGTTCACTCCCTGTGGTAGCTGCTGTGCAGGGCAAACATGAAACTTCTCATCTCATGGTTTAATCACTAGTTTAATCACTTTATCATAATTTTTTTAGGAACATTTGACATTTTTCAGGGAAGTTACATCTTTTTTTTTTCTTGAGGCAATTTAGAAAAACTGCAAGATGTTTAAAGGGTTTTAAAGGCACATTACTGTCGAGAAAGATCAATTGACTGGATTTAGCAAAACGATGTCCCAGGAACATAATACAAAAAATTGCTGGCAAGATTGGATGATAAAATGACATGTCAGGCATGCCCTTTTTTTTGCAGTGTATAAACAAGCCCTTTTAATGATTAACTGCAAACTGCACCTTACATAACGCCTCTTGGGCTTTATGTGGTCATGTTTTTGTACCTGTTATATGTCACTTGTACAACAATTTAGTGAGTAATTGACATAAAGCAAATTGTTCCTCGAGGTTAACAAAGACATGCTTTACAACATTAATATGAGTACACTGATGTATTTTTTTTTTTAAGCAAATAAAAGATTTAAGCCGTATTGTGGTTTCAATTTCCAAAACTACCTAAATATGTGCTACTTTTATGAGCAGACTGGTCAGCCGCTAACAGATGTGAGGAGTCACAGGAACAGCGAGTCATTGTGAAGCAGTGGCCAGAGGAAGAGAGGAAGAGGAGAGGTAATGAAGGTGTAATTTGCTAACCATCTGTGAGGTGCCTGGCTGCCCCGGGGGTTTCCTCTTTCCCGGAACTCCCCCACCGCAGGGGCACAGGTGCTGGAGAGAGGAGGAGGTGGTGATGGCGACTGGTAAAGAGGGAAGGGAGGGGTAAGGTAGGAAAGATTAAGGGAGAAAAAAAACAGACAGAGGGAAGACAGATGAGGGATGGATGAGGGGGGCGAGAGAGAGAGAGAGAGAGAGAGAGAGAGAGAGAGAGAGAGAGAGAGAGAGAGAGAGAGAGAAAGAGAGAACATGGATCAGGAGGATAAAATTACAGAAGTGTGAAGAGGAAATAAGGAAGGGTTTGGGAGGCAAAATTGGTCAAGCGTTCATGTAGGTCTTCATTGCATAATCCCACCTTCCTCAAAGGCATCATTTAAAGTTGAATGTATTCTCTAATAAAGTAATACGTAAGTATATATATTTTTTAATCTTAAAAGAAATATCCAAAAGGTATGGTGGTGAAAGCATGAACAAATTAAATAGAAAAATTCAGATGCAGTCTGAATTTCCAAGTCCAGTATTTTATTGAGAAAATGGGGCAGGAAGTAGTCTGTTTCTGCACCACTGCCTTCAACAATTCTCTCTCTCTCTCTCTCTCTCTCTCTCTCTCTCTCTCTCTCTCTCTCTCTCTCTCTCTCTCTCTCTCTCTCTCTCTCTCTCTCCTTTGCGTTTACTATTCCACAGCCAAGACATGTTCCCTTTTCCCAACGTCAACCTTCCATTCTTAAGCTCTACTATAATGCAACACCATCACTCACTCCCCTCCTGCTCCATCCCATTATCATCCGCTGTAATGCTTCACTTAAAAAATCAATTAAAAAATCAATCAAAGGATGTTTTTAATTTTAAAGCATACAAACATAATATTTCAGTCTTAGTTTCAGTCATAAATGTAACAATGACCCTCATCCAAACTAGAGTGGGGGCTCACCCTGCCCCCATCTCACCCTGTAAACTCCTCACTTCCCCTTGAACATGCAGACTGGTGGAGGTGGAGGTGGTCACTGGGATCCTTCCTGCTTTGAAGCGCTCCAGTCAGCTGTGTTGCCCCTGACTGCCTCTCTCTGAGGGGCATATAATGGCTTTAAGACGTCCTGGCTTCCTCCATAATAACTGCTTCCTCTGCTCTTGTCTTGTCCTGGCTGTCTGGGAGTGCGTGTGGGTGGCTGGCTGGCCACCTGACAGGCTGACCAACGCTTAGTTCACATCTGTTGTATTACTAAAAATCCTTCGCTATTGTTTCCAAAAATCTGTCCCTTGTATATAAAGGTCTGTCATAGTTTGGATTTTGTTTCTGATAAGTAGGTAATTACCTACTTGTTTGAGTACTAGTTCCATCTTTAAAGTAACTTGCAAACTTTTTCTGCTGTTGCTGTGCTTCCGTGCGAATGTTTTTGTGTCATAATCTGATGTTGCAAATAGCTGCTCGCTTGCAAATGATAGTAAATCCGTCTAACTGACTGACTGGTTTACAGATTGGCTGGTTAGTTGTCTTGCTGATTAACTGACGGGATGGATGGCTGCTTTAGTGCCTGGCTCTTTGAATGGCTGATTAAAAGCTGGCTCCTTAAGTAGCTGACTTATTGTCTGTGGAATGCAGCAGGTGGTCCAAAATCTGAATGGGTTTTGCAGTTGTGTGTGTGCATACATGCACGTGTATGTGTGTGTGTGTGTGTGTGTGTGTGTGTGTGTGTGTGTCTGGGTGCATGTTTTTTTCCCATGGTTGAAGCCATTGAGTTTTTTTTCTGCAGGCCCTTCGATTGCTTCTCTAATCTGGGATGTTTCACATTCCCAATTTCCTCCGCCGATGCATGACTCCTCCGCTCTGTTTTGGGCTGGAGACTGCAGAGAAGAAGTACGACAACTGCCTGTCTGTCCGATCGTCTATATATGTCTCTCTCTACTCCAGCCCTTCCTCCCAGCTGATGAATCTCACCTACTCTATTTGTCTGTCTGTATTTTGTTATCCTATTTTCTCTACTCTCCTTTTTGTCTGACTGCACTATAGCCTAATTTCCCCTCAAAGATAAATCAGAAGAGGTATGTGCTTTACTAGCTAAGAGGAAGTTACACTTAATGGCCTTTTACAAAAGCCAATAAAAGGCAGTGTTTACCAACACTTAAAAAACGCCAATGGAGCTTTATGGTTTTGCTTGACAAAGAAACGTTAGTTCCTTAATGTCATTTAAATCCGTTTGTCTCTGGGTATATGACAGCTTTTAACTGAGTGGGCGTAGCCAACTGTCTGCAGGAGTTTAGAATGTAATTTAGAGTGACTTGAACCTGGGCATTAAACCTTTGACCTTTTCTAAAGTTATGAAATGGCCTCTCCTACCCCGAGGCTTTTAGTGATGCATGTTTGAAGCTGAAACGTTTAATACCGGAAGTGGTTGAAGGTGCTTTTACTCTGTTAGGGGCCGTTCACACCGGACATGACTCTCAAAAACGCGTCGCTAGCAAAACCATTGTTTCCCTATGGTACGGCGCGCCTTTCAGGCATGCCTTTTACATGCTGCGTGTCGCGTTTTTCTAGCGTTTTTTCGGCGCGCCTAAAAGTTGAAATATTCTCAACTTTTAAGCGCGAGACACGGAGTCGCACAGCTCATCAATGTCACACTCGGTATACACGGTTGCGCACGCAGGCCCGCTCCACAGGCGCACTGGGCTGTTTTGCCCGGCGCGTTTTTGCCAAAGCGTTTTAGAGGCGACTGCGCTTTTAAAAGTTGCGTCTGGTGTGAACGGGCCCTAAGCGTGTCAATGTGCAAATGTACTTTGCTGACTTTTAGTTCAAACTGGTTCAAACAGAGCTAGTAGCTCTGTGAGGCTATTGACGAGGTTTTTTTGAGCTGAATGCTAATGTCAACAATGCTTAACCATTTTCACCATCTTAGTTTATTGATTTAGCATGCAAATATTTTGAAATATGTAAGAAACAAAAAGTACAGCTGAGAAAATGTCAACCTCATAAAGAAGTCAGAGGATCGTCAAAGTCATTGGGATTCATTTTCTAGGTACAATGGGTTTCTTTTAAAAATGAAATGGCAATCCATTTTACAGCTGAGGTATTTCCAAAGTTTTTTTTTATATTCCAAATATCAGGCTTATTTTTGCCCTCAGTCACCTGGGCACAAGCCGATCCAACCGTCTCCCAGAAATCCTGCTATGATATAGACTCAGGTTTCTGGTATCAAAGTCCTGTGATTTGTTCACGTGCCTTTCTAGCCCGACCGCCTCCCGGCTACTCGTGTAGGGTCCACCTCTACCGCTCGAAACAATGTTGAGACAGAACATAATCCGGGCAAATCAATTTCTCTCAAAACTTATTTGTCAAAACAAATTAGTTGTTTATAAACAAGACCGGAGACAGCGTTGTTCCAATCATACATTAATGTACACACATAAGGATGTAATATCTGACCTGGTTGTGGCGCAACAGGAGATGGAAAACACCCGCTTAATCACAAGTGTTCATGCACACACACACACACGCACACACACACACACACACACACACACACACACACACACACACACACACACACACATGCATACAGATCCACTTTATCATTAGGTAAACAAAGGGCAGCGGAAGCTCCGGAACACTCTATCAGCAGGCTATCTACAGTACTGTTGACTCTACCGTCCCTTATCGGTTACATGAACTCTACTTTGTCACATAAACATGCTCTCTCTCTCTCTCTCTCTCTCTCTCTCTCTCTCTCTGTTGTATGTTTGTCTACACACTCGTATACATATGTTGTATTAGTATGTATGTATTGATGTCTTAGTGCAAACGTGTGTGTGCCAGGATGTGTATGTGTGTGTGCGTTCTGCCGAGTAGAATTAAAGCTTCAGGGCATGTGAATCTGATACCAGCGATTTCTGATGCAACAACAGTGCTGGATTCATTTTGTTTGTCATCACGCCCATTACTTCATCCAATGAAGCGGGGGATGCACATGCACACTGTCATATTCTGGATGCATGTAGTGTGCTGAAGAAAAATTAATTGTCAATGATCCTGATGATTGATTAGTTGATATTTATCAAGCAAAACAATAATTAGTTGGTGCCATCTTCTCCAATGTTACTCTGCAGATGTTTCTCTTTTGTATCCTTGTAAATTTAATATGTTTTGGATTTTTGTTGAACAAAACAAGCCATGGACTCGAGCTGCTTTCCCTTGTTTCCAGTCTTTTTTAGTTATAAACTAACCGTCTTCTGGCAGTGACTTCATATTAACGATAAGTCTTCTTGAATACACTTCAACAACAACTATTCCTAAAAGTTCTTTAGTTTCTGTAAAACTCCATTTCAGTATTCTGCAGTATAAAGTGCAGTGTAATAGCCGGCCAGCTGAATCAAAACAGTTTCACTCGCAAGCAAAACATCTGACATATACTGTGCTGGATAAGAGAGGTTGGCTGAGGTTTCTAAGAAACTTTTTTACTAGTTGTTCATGTTTTTGTTTGCAGAGGGGCTTGCCAGGAAAGGGGGACATGCAGTTCTTATAAGGATAACCCAAAGGGAATCCAAATAACCCAGAATTCATCAGATGTTTGTTGTACTAAGTCAACTTCTCCCAGGGTCAGCATGAGTGTGCCACATTATAGCAGAGGGTAACTGAGGTAGCTATGCCATGTAAATCAGAACAATCTGCAAAAATGAATGAATACATTATTATGCCCCAAATCAGTTCTGTAAATCAGACGAGAACAAAATGGGAACATTGGGAATTTCTATGTATAAATGTAAACGTTGACTTACCATTTTTCTTTATCGTTTTCTGCTTCCCAGGCAGTAACCTCCTCTTTTTTTTTCACTCACCTCTCTTGTTTTGTCCTCTTCTCCCTTTCTAACCCCCTTCCTTCCTTCCTTCATTCATTCCTTCCTTCCTTCCTTCCTTCCTTCCTTCCTTCCTTCCTTTCTCTGTGTCCCCATCCTCCCTGCTAAATGAGAACCAGACGTTCAGCAAACCTAATCAAGATGTCCTCTGCTGAATGAGCCTTATTATGGGATGGGTAAACAGTGAGTTCCGATGTTGCCGGGGGATAAAGTCTTGGGACAGACCAGGGTTGATGAGAAGAATGATACTGACATCACAGTGAACACTTGTCAGTTACAACTACCATTTGTTGACGTCGGAGGAGAAACAGATCTTTTCAGGATTCAAACAAAATTTGTGAGAAATAGTAACACTGGTTATCACAAGTGTTGGCATAGCAACTTTATAGAAATTGTCATCGTAATGTAATGTTAAGCTTACCATTATATTGTACACCTTGAAATTGTTTGTTGTTACTCTCTTGAACTCTTGAGTCAACAAGGCGTTTTGTGCAGTTTCCTGTGGATTGGTGACTTGAGTGGTCCCACCATAAACTCTGAGCTGTGCTTGTTTTGTCCTTAATGATGAGAGGCCATTCAGAATAACAACCTGTACAAAAAGCATGGCCGTAAAAAAGCTGTGCGGTGAGGCTGCCTTTGAGCATTAACTATGAATCGGATTCCTCGTGGCAGATGTCTAACCCCAAAATTCAATGGGGGAGTTCATTTCCAAAACGTCTTTGCCTGAAAACACATTTTTCACATCAGTAAAACATTGGAGGTTAACTGTGGAGTCAGCAAGCAGATAAGCTCCCAACTTTCCTTTTTTAAGTAAACAACATGACATATCTCATTCAGAGTGATTGTCTGCCTTTCTGCAATCACTTTATCCTATATTTCTTCGGCCAAATTTGACCTTCCCTGCTCAAAACACTTAGATGCCCAATTGGTCTTTGTTGACAAAAACTCAGTGCAGTGCAGGAAGTTGTGTGCTTTACATTTGAATGAATGAATGAATGAATATATACTTTATTAATCCCCAAGGGGAAATTTGTTGTCGGAGTAGCAGCAATTTACAGACACAAAATAAAATATAAAACAACAGGGATAAAAGATATATACAAAAATTAAATTTAAATTAAAATAGCTGGGATGAAAGATATGTACAGCGCAGAGTATTAATTTAGGAAATTAAATTAAACTTAGACAATAGAGAAGTGGTAACAACTATTTGTTTAGAACCAGAAGAGGTACTAGCTAGTTGGGAATATACCTTTATGTAAAATGCTGACGTTAGCATGCTAACATGCTAACATTTTATACATGACAAACTGTCAGTATTTACACATCAAATAGATGCTAACCTGTATGTGAACATGCTAACTGAATGCATTAGCGTTTAGCTGATAGCTATTCTTGTGCATGACGTGTACAACAACAACACTAAGGTAATGAAGTTGCTCGCCTTTTGTGTGTTGTTATCTGAGCTTCCTCTTACTTCGTTGACATAGCCGGGCCAGCCGCGTGTGCCTATTAGTGCATGTGAGCGTGCCTCACTGGCTAACTCATGGCCACTGCTCTGTACTGCTCCCAAACGTCCATCACACCTATTAACAACCAACAGCGTCGACGTGGAAGTGTAGCACTCACCCTCAAGTTTCCCCTCATGTAAACACTGTTAGCTCTGTCAGCACTTTTGACGTAGTTTGCAATGTTACAGGTGTCAACCTCCAGTTCTGAAAAGGGAAATGCGGAATTCCCTTAAACTTGCATTCTCTCAACTGGCCATCAGCGGACGACTCGACTGGTTGCAAAAAGAAGTCTGATTGCATAGTCTTTGAGAAAATGAACATACTTCTCACTTGATTTATTACCTCAGTAAACATTGTAAACATGAGTTTATGGTGTCAATTGCTCAATTGTCCACAAACCAATGGGTGCCATCACGATGACTATACCTTCACTTATTACGTCTACGTATATGGGCCATTGATAGAAAATCAAAAGGCTCTCAAATTATCCAAAGTTAAAAGTACATGTTAAAGTTTCCAGCTCTAATCTTTGTACAATTTGTTGTGCAATCCTGCGCAAGAAATTCCACACCCATCTTCCACCAAAGATTGATAAGATAACAACAGAAATGGTTCTGTTTTGGCCCACGTTTGGATTGTACCAGCACAACTTGAATCACCAAAAGAAACAGGTTTTTCTTGTTTTACAAACTTGGTTCCTCACTGTGGCCTCTCTGTTGACTGGAGCTTAACTGGTAGTCAAACAGAAAGCCCTTATCATAGGTAAACACTAAGTGGCCACTCAGCCATCCGGCTACAGAGATAGGCAGGGAGGGATAAACATCTATCGCCACGCAGAGCTGCGTTCAAATTGAATTTCCGTTCTCCAATTTGAAGTCTTGTTTATATCCAAAAGCATCTGGAATATTAACATGCCCTTGAAAGAATTCCCTGGCATGCCTCATGCAGTGACCACATGAGTCTTTGAGTGCCATATTAATGTGAGTGCGCGCATGTTTAGCAGGCCGTGTCCCAGTGTGTGCATGTGTGTGTTTCTCTTTGTGAGAGTGTACATATTGGTGAACGTGTTCCTGCTTTGTGTATTGTGTTTGTACCTGTATGTGTTCCGTGATTTACCAACTTCTAAAAGTCTGAAGTCCGCATTAAAAGTAAAACCTTCAAATATGAGGGCATTGTTTTCAGCTGAGAATCAATACACATTTGGTGCACTACTGCGTATTTACAGCACCAGAATGAATGATGCATTTGGGATTGGCTCAACATAAACTACACTACCCATGTTCATTATAATGAAGGAACATGTGACTTTAATATCTTTTTGACAACAATGTAGTTCGATAGTGCAGGGAGTACATTTTATCAGGTTTTGGTTATATTTGCAGGATAAATGTATTACTGGTATTAATATTCACATGTGATTTGTTGACTATAAGATACATTATTATATTGCCAGCCTGCTTATTTGTCCTAACACCTGTTTTCATGTGGAATAGGCACACAGGAAGAACAACATGGGCTGTTATACCCAAAAACTCACAACAGTGTAAACTTTGAGCATAACTCAATTTACTCAATTAATAAAAATATACACACGTCGTCTATGCATGCTTGTTCCTTAACATTAACCTGAGCAGAAGAAAATGTGGGTTGAGGGATGTTGTAAAAAAATTAAAAACAACTCCCTGCGCACGTATTTTGCTCTTGTTTTCCTACAGGACACAAGTTTTTAATTTTGGGGAGCGATGGAGGGATGGAGCGAGGAGAGGAAGGCGGGATAGAGTGTGTAGCACTGATAGTATTTATAGCCCGCTGTTTTGACCAAAATTATCAGTGTACCACAAAATAACTTCCTCTTGCCTCACCACCAAATAACAGGAAGCCTTCAATTGTGAGTATTTATTAATTCTAACGCAGACACACAGCTGTGCACACACAAAATGTATGCACACAAACAGCTCATACATCCAGCACATGAAAACATGCTCTTGTGTACATACACACAGATGTACATACACACACACATATGTAGTGAGGGTTTGCTGCCTTTATAAATAGAGCAGCTCCTGGAGCGCTGCAAAGTTGGCTGTGTAAACTTCCTCCACTTTTCTGAGTTGTTTTTTCTTTGTACTCACAAACTCTCTCGCTCTTTCTTCTGTCTGTTGCTCTCCTGGACATCCAGATGGACACACGCACGTGGAGACACGCTCACACAAACATGCACACACTCTCAAAGTCTGGCCTCCATTAGAGATCCATTCAGGGGAGTTTGGGAGAGGGGTTCAAAGGTGAGAGTGTGTTAATTGGTGACGTGGGGGGTCTTTTCTGCTTGGCTGACCATCCCTGTGCACACGCAAACGCAAACGCGCACACACAGAAATATGCATGTATTGTTATAAATTATACTTAAGTCCTACTTTCTTTTCCACTACTTCTGCCTGTCTCTTTGTGTCTTCTCCGAGTTTTGCCTTTGGGTCTGTAAATCACAGGTTGGATGTTTCAACGCAGCACAAAATACAATCACAGATGCTGCACCTGGTAGACATGTTAGTGAGCATGTGCACATGTGCAGTTCTGTGTGTGCACATGTGAGAATGTAAGTGCACGCCCGCCAGCCGGTGAAAGTGGCAACAATGCTTACGTTTCTCTTTAAAAAAACATATGAATGGGACTGAATTTATGTCATCTCTGCCAATAACGTAGATTTGATATAAATATGCCTAGTTAGTCTTGTTGAAACCAATACATGCAAACATATACTACCATTAAATGAATAGTAATGAAGTCAAAGTCAAGATGCTCAAAGAGGTCCACACCCTTACTGAAGAAACACATGGCTTGCAGGACATTGGAAGCACAAGCTCTAAATCAAAACCCTACGTTTTCTGCCTCTTGTGTGTATTGAATTACAGGCATGTGCTGTCCACTGGTAAAGCAACATATTTCTCTTCCGTTAACAATAAACCCAAACCATGAATTCTTTTTTAAACTGTAGCCAAACTTGCTCAAAAATAGCCATCCGTGAGCTGCTTTTGTTGTGCAAAAGAAATAAATTGGATAAAGTTACAATTGGTTCCTCATCTTCAGCTACTTCTACATAATTTGAAATACAATATTCATAGGTCTATTCATAGATAGTCTAGAAATTGTGAGACTACCTCTCTTGAAAAGTTGTCTAAGCTGGTGTTAGCTTCTAAACTGAGCACCTGCCTCCTTGACTCCCTACCAGCTAAACGTTAGAAAGATTTCTGACCTACAATGCTGAATATTGTTAACTTATCACTTCCAAAAGGTCCCCATGGCTTTTAAGATTTCTGTGGTTAAACCTCTATTTAACCACACTCTTTTTTTTCACTCTACTTTCAGGGCCTGCCACTCCACTGAAACTGTACTTAAATCGATACAAATTCCACCTCTGTGCTTCTATTACTAGGTCTCACAGATCATTGTATACTTCTAGGTCGACTGAACTTGGCGTCTCTGGCCTTTGTGTTTTTAAAGTCGTACTTCTCTGAAAGAAGTATTTTCTATCATAATACTCCATTTCCGAGGTGAAATATGGAGTACCTCAGGGCTTCGTTCTTGTCCCTCTGCTCTTCTCTGTGGCCTCTTTAAATGCAGTCATGGAATCCATTTCTTCTGCTATGCTCTTCTCTTCTTTTTGTGTTTTGAAACAGAAGCCTTTGGAGCGACCAGCCACACCAGACAAAGTAAACGATAAGTTTTGTTTTGCAAGTAGTGCAACAGTGTCAAAAATCCTATTCAGCTGGCGTAAGAGCCCTCGAGTGTGCCTGCATACTTGTGAGTGGGTCTGTTCCCTCACTCAGGTGAGTGCATTATCTCTGTTTTAGTGTGGGAGAAAGAGGAGTTGGCTGGGGTTGCGTAACCACCATGTGCCTGAAGCCGGCAGCTCGTTAACCTGCCTTCCTTCCTGCTGTCACCTCAAACTAAATAAACACAGAGGCTATCTGCTGTGCATGCACGTGCACACACACACACACACACACACACACACACACACACACACACACACACACACACACACACACACACACACACACACACACACACACTCTTACACTTGCATTCATGAGCATGGACATTTCTGTCTTTCTCTCTCTGAACACATGAGCTGTGCATGTATGTCACCGAAGGCTCTTACCTTTGAAGAGGAAAGATCATATATCTTTTTCAGATCACAAACACACTCAGACACACACACTAACTTTGAGCATTTATTTACCCTGTGGGGAGGATGTTACTGTTAGGATGGGATACAACCTGTCATTAAGGAATCCTGCCTTTGACAGTTGAAAACAAGCTGCCGGGTCTCTGCAGACTATAACCTCTGTTTGGTGTTTTTCAGCCGGGTGGCTTATTGGTACCCAAGCGAGGTGTGCGGATGTTGTGACAGGGCAACCAAGATGTTTTGAAAATAAGACATGTCTTCAGACAAAGTTAAAATGTGGACGATGTTCCAAAACCTTCACTTCGTTACTTGGTGAACTTACTGAAGTAATAATAAAACGTTTTAATCAGGGGGTTTTATATTTAGTTTTACGTGAAGCAAGTGTGGCTGTAAATACTTCAAAAGTACACAGCAGGCTTACATCGTTGTTTTCTCCAGCAACACTTGAGACTGGCTTTTTTCATATTCATCATATTCTGTTTTTGGGTGTGACATTGATGAGAAAACGTTTTCAGATTTAGCCAGCTTAGTTTGGATGTAGTTTCAGGCAAGATAAAGTTAGATACCTTGTATTGAAAATGTGATTTAAAAAATATGGGGATAGCATGAGTTGTGAGAAAAGTTGATGTATACAGGATAAGATGTTTTTTCTCCACGTGGCCATATCACATATCTTGGACATTCTAAAAGATACAAGACGTTGGTCTGCAAAGTTTGACCTCATTGAGTTTCACTTTCTTTGTCCTAGGCCTTTAAATCTGCTTAATACGCACTTTGAAACTTCAGCTTTTCATTCCACAAACACAAAATATAGAAACCCACATGTAACGAACCCACATCAAGCACTCATGTTTGTTTCATAAAAAATAATTACATTAACATACCCTCCCCATACTTTTTTTTATCTTGGACCAAATGTTTCAACATTAAACTTTGCTGGGCCTCTTTGTCAGTAGGGTTTCATATTAGTTTCTGTCTTTAAAAAACAACAACACAGAAACATGGGGGAGGAGTAGCAGAGGAAGCATTAATAAACAAAGAAATAAATAATGTTTATTGCGAGCCAGACATCACAGTGGGTTTATGGCTGGACTGTAAACTAAAAGAACAGGCTTAGAATTTACATAATTACTTCCTGGTGTAAATTACTCCCCCCTTCCCTCTCTCTCTCTCTCTCTCTCTCTCTCTCTCTCTCTCTCTCTCTCTCTCTCTCTCTCTCTCTCTCTCTCTCTCTCTCTCTTCCCCCAAACTACACACATTATTGGAAATGTTATTGTTATTATATTATACAATTGCTATTTGTGAAGTATCAAATTATGTACTCCAAATTGGTGAAGTTTCAGCAGCTGTTTACATCAGCAGAAGTAGAAGTTAGTGCCTTCCCAAACATTAACATTCACCCTGATTTGCAACAGGAAACACAGTTTTATAGACAAGTAATGTCCCCTTAATTTTTGTACCCACATAATGAGGATGTTTTTTAATGAACAGATTTAACAAGTGAAAGTTATCACAAACAGCTTATGTGCAAAACCTTCAGACAATTTATTTTGTTCGGTTCCCCTACAATATCTGCAACTAAAGTATGACATAGTTTGTTATTGTGATGTTTTGGTTCTCAAACTTGTGGGAAGATCCTAAATTCTGTATTAGAAGAGGCGTCACCATATTGGTCTGTGGACTGCTGTTTTGAAGCCTGCAGTTTGGCCTTTTCGGTGTCGCCATCTTGGTTTTGGGCGTCTTGTTATTTTTGCAACCAGACACGAGAGGGTGGAGCTAAGTCCAACCGAACACTGAATAACATTTTGACTGATTGAATAAAAATTGTTGGGGCGACCAAATTGGTTACAATTAACGTTCATGAACTGAAAACACACTTTGACGTGCGTTATAGTTGTGAAACAAAAACGCAGACAGCACCCACACCGGACAATGCGGTGGTAGCCACTAGTCAATCACAATGTAGCCACGCCCAAAAGCACCCTGCTTTAAATGGGATCATCATTTACTAAATGAGCATCATGCTGCTGTGAAGTATAACAATAAGTGATAAGGAGAGTGATAATATAAATCCTTATATTCTGTAGATATTCTTCATTGTATTACTCTTCATGTCTATTAAAGTTCAGGCTAGCGAGGTCAGTATAACACAGCTATGCAGCTGTTGTGTCTATGAAATGTCCAGTTCCCAAGGGAAGGTAGTCACACGCCTGCGCACTTCAACACCCACAACTGTTTATCAGTATATTGACATTCTGGAAGCAGACTGGTCGTTGCACGTTCCAGTCTTGTGAGAAAAGATGAGAACGCGGGATTCTCCTCCTCTTGACAGGACAGAGCGAATCAGATGTTAGGACGAGGCGAGACGAACCTGTGACGATAAACTGTGTATGAAAGGCCCCACTTCCGTTGTGGGGCAGTTGTTCTTTGACCAACCTGCGTGTTGGCTGTACCACTCACTGCTTTTGCAATTGCAGCGCTTGCTACTTTACTTGTGATCATTTAGTAAATAAATATAGAGAACGAGAGAAGTTGTCGAACTGAGTTCTTCCAGGCATCCAATAATTGACACACGCTTACAAGAGTCATTTTCTCATTGATTTCTATACAATCAGACTTTTCTTTAAACTGAAGGAGTTGCCCCCTGATATCTGAAACAATACAAGTTTTAGGCACTTAGCTTAGCTTCACTCTTTAGGCCCTGATGTTGCTGCCTGGATAAGATAGTGCACTAGGTTAAATATTTAAAAAATATTTAAAAAGTCACCAGTGACCGAAGTATAAGACACATACACTCACCTAAAGGATTATTAGGAACACCATACTAATACTGTGTTTGACCCCCTTTCGCCTTCAGAACTGCCTTAATTCTACGTGGCATTGATTCAACAAGGTGCTGAAAGCATTCTTTAGAAATGTTGGCCCATATTGATAGGATAGCATCTTGCAGTTGATGGAGATTTGTGGGATGCACATCCAGGGCACGAAGCTCCCGTTCCACCACATCCCAAAGATGCTCTATTGGGTTGAGATCTGGTGACTGTGGGGGCCATTTTAGTACAGTGAACTCATTGTCATGTTCAAGAAACCAATTTGAAATGATTCGAGCTTTGTGACATGGTGCATTATCCTGCTGGAAGTAGCCATCAGAGGATGGGTACATGGTGGCCATAAAGGGATGGACATGGTCAGAAACAATGCTCAGGTAGGCCGTGGCATTTAAACGATGCCCAATTGGCACTAAGGGGCCTAAAGTGTGCCAAGAAAACATCCCCCACACCATTACACCACCACCACCAGCCTGCACAGTGGTAACAAGGCATGATGGATCCATGTTCTCATTCTGTTTACGCCAAATTCTGACTCTACCATCTGAATGTCTCAACAGAAATCGAGACTCATCAGACCAGGCAACATTTTTCCAGTCTTCAACTGTCCAATTTTGGTGAGCTCTTGCAAATTGTAGCCTCTTTTTCCTATTTGTAGTGGAGATGAGTGGTACCCGGTGGGGTCTTCTGCTGTTGTAGCCCATCCGCCTCAAGGTTGTGCGTGTTGTGGCTTCACAAATGCTTTGCTGCATACCTCGGTTGTAACGAGTGGTTATTTCAGTCAAAGTTGCTCATATCAGCTTGAATCAGTCGGCCCATTCTCCTCTGACCTCTAGCATCAACAAGGCATTTTCGCCCACAGGACTGCCGCATACTGGATGTTTTCCCCTTTTCACACCATTCTTTGTAAACCCTAGAAATGGTTGTGCGTGAAAATCCCAGTAACTGAGCAGATTGTGAAATACTCAGACCGGCCCGTCTGGCACCAACAACCATGCCACGCTCAAAATTGCTTAAATCACCTTGCTTTCCCATTCTGACATTCAGTTTGGAGTTCAGGAGATTGTCTTGACCAGGACCACACCCCTAAATGCATTGAAGCAACTGCCATGTGATTGATTGATTAGATAATTGCATTAATGAGAAATTGAACAGGTGTTCCTAATAATCCTTTAGGTGAGTGTATATTGGCAGTTAATCAAAACCACAGTCTGTCCCTTAGCCTAAACAGAAGTGCTTTGCTGGTCTCTGGTTTTAAAGTCCATTGCTTTGTACCACCAACCCTTCACCTCCCCATGTCACGCAACAAAAGAAAATGACACAAAACATGATTCAGGAACACAATTATTTCCTAACCTTCTTGGCTAAGGTTAGTTAAATAGCCTCTTGTGTATAAAAAAAAAACAGAGACACTGATGCATTGTTAATTGAGCGTTGATCAAACAGTGTAACATGAAACTCATTAGGGTTCTTTACATAACTTCCGGCTGGTTAACTATTATTATTTTCTCTCTCCTTTATAACCCTTTACCTAATGCATCGGTCTTGGGACTTCATGCAATGAAACGGCATGCTTTACAATGAAAGTCTTCAGCCGCGAGCTGCTCCTTGCAGCTCGCGGCTGAAGACTTTCATTGTAAAGCATGCCGTTTCATGTGTTTTCTGTCTCTGGTCCAGCGTTAAATTGTAAAGCACAGGGTTAGGTTAGTGGAGGTCAGGGAACACAAGGACAAATTGCTAAATGAAACGTTTCGTCTTCTTTAGGTCAGACACTTTGCCTTTCTGGTATGTCCTGCGACCGAGAAGAGTAAGGTGAAGGGGATGAAAAATAAAGATCTTCTCTTTCTCTGGCCTGTTTGCTCAGAGCACAGATGTCCATCACTGGCCCTTTCAGTCTTTTCTTCACATTTTCCTGCCTTCTTTTTCATTCTTCCACTCTTTCCAAACCCCTCTGTCTCTCTTGCTCTGTCCTTCTTTTCCACTGGGATGACAGCCATGTGCTTTGGAGGCCCTCAGAGATGAAACCACACGTTTGAGCTGTAGCAGGGGGTAGAAGAAGAAGAAGGCTCCAGAAAAAGCTCTGCTGGGGCTCCCGGCCAAGACACCAGCCAGAAACCAAACTGGATGTGGTGAAACTGTCAAATTACTTAAGGAAACTGCAGCAAAACCTCAGGAGGCGAAAAACAGAGAGGGAGAGGAGAGATTTAGTTTTTATTTGTCTTGCAAAACAAGCAAAGCAAAATAGTATTTGTGAAATAAACAACTTTTTAAAATATATTTTGATTAGATAAGTTGTTATATTCTATGTCTACATCTATATAGATATAATTATTCTCGGATAAGAATGACCTTCATCCAGTATGATTTACAACAAATCTTTGTAGTTTAGTTTAAAAAGTTTTTTTTTTTTTAATGCGTTTTTTTTTTTTTTAATCCACCTGAGACCTTTATTGGATGTCTTTCTACAAATATTTCAAATCAGATTTCAAAATAGGGAATAAAATGCCCTGATATACCCATAAAACAAGCTATTTAATTGAATGTATTTCAAAGCTTGGGCCACATCTACGTTAATACTTTATTTTGGTTATTCTTTTGACCATCAATAAAAACACTTAAATAGATGCACCTTTGCCACCTGGTAACGTACGTAAACTTTAAATCTAGAGTTATTTACCAATTGGAGTTATTTACTAAATATAGAAGAAGCCAACAAGACCACACCCATTTTCAACCTTGCCCCTTGATTATATTATATAAACACAATGTTTATATAATACCAATTAGTTTTTATTTGCTAGTTACGTTTTGGAGGATATATAATTAATGCCTTGAATATATTCAGTGGCAAAATTCCTCTTAGTAAACAGTAGGAAGTGCCACATTTTTGTACCACATGCAAGTCATAGGGAGTGTCCTGGTGCAGATTCAGGGCGTTCAAAAACTTTTTAGGAACCAAATGTACTTTGGTTAAGGTTGGGGAAGAGCCGAGTTTCCATCACTTGTCATTAAAGTAAATGCGTAATGTTTTGTCCTCTTGACCATAGACCTTAGCCAAGTGCTAAGTGTCAGTGCCCAAAAAAATACCCATAAAAAGATACAAGTGGATATTATTGAGAAACAAATTAAATACATGTCCGTGAACGATTTGCAGATATGTTCCGTATAGTGTGAGCATATTGCGACTTGCCAGATACTTTCATTGTTGATTAAGAAACTTAACTCAGTTATTAACGACATTACCTTTCTTTTTTTCATGATCGTAACTGTGGATTCTTATAAAGACATTGGTACTGATTATTGATTCATATGCAGTGGTTAAAAACATGCAATGCTCTCAGCACCGTCCGGAATGTGCAAAGTGACAGTGATAAAAAAAAAGTTTGCTGCTGGTAGTCGAGACATTACAGGACGTCCCATAACTTCAGAACACGCTCTTACTCTGCGTGGATTCCGATATTTACAATGTAAATAACAGGGCTTTTATTCTGACGTCGTTGCCTGTTAAGCTGATACAAGAGTCCAGTTTCATGTCATTTAAGAGGAAGATGTAAAATGAAAACTTTGTAAGACTTGACATAAGGGACGAATCAGCTCAAGGCCTGAGTGGATCATTAGGCCGCTATAAATCACTACTATGCGTTTCAAATAAAGTGTTACCATTGTGTGTGTGTGTGTGTGTGTGTGTGTGTGTGTGTGTGTGTGCGCGCCCTGGCTCCACTAAGACTCCATGCCCAGCAGTTATAGACAGCAGACATGGTTTTAACTTCTATTACCTCCATCTCTCTCTCTCTCTCTCTCTCTCTCTCTCTCTCTCTCTCTCTCTCTCTCTCTCTCACGCACACGTACACACACACACACACACCTCCTCACTCCATAACAAACAGCAAGTCTGGGCCCCCAAGGCTTCCTGTATCCTACACAGGCAGCAAATAAACACGATCACATTCATTTACCCCTACACACACACATATACACACCACATTAAGTCGTGCTTGCTACACACACACACACACACACACACACACACACACACACACACACACACACACACACACACACACACACACACACACACACACACACACACACACACACACACACACTCTGCAACTGAAAGAGCACTCGGACCAAATAGGTAACCACTGCTATTTCTTCCCTCGTTAAGCAGCAATATTACAAGCTGATACTCTGAGAGGGCTGTGGGCTTGGACTCTGTGTCCCGAGGTTCCCACAGTTAAAGGGGGGCGGGATGTCTGTTACAGGAAGAGAGGACTAAGAGGAGATAACTAGTTATCTAGGTCACTGCCAAACTACCTATGAGCTGTATTTAATGGACACTGTGACTGTATCAATTTTGAAGGCTTAAAAAAAAGATATATCGTAAAATCCGGTTGATTTACCGCTGCTGCCGCGGCGAAGAAAAGATTTGATTGGTCTGTGCTGGCTGAGCGTTTCTGAGATGGGATGGAAAGAAGTGGTATCTGGGTTACCGTGGATCGCGTAGGCCAGGCAGCAAGCCAAAACCTCCAAAATTGTTAAATATTTGTTGTGCAAATCTGTGGTTCTTTGTGTCAAACAAACTATGATTAGTGGAGATCGAGTGGTATCACTGGGATCGCGGCAACACGGGACAAAAACAAACAACCAAGTATTTTTTTTTCTTCTTCTATCTTCGTTTTATATAAAACATACATTTTATTTTAATACATTCCCTTCTTTACATTGGATTTTGAACAATTTGACAGTGTGCTCTGTACTCTGTACACATATGACTATGCATTTTGAATGTTTGCATACTTTACTAGAAGAACTTTGTTACGGTTTTTACAACATAATTGTTCATTCTTTTCACTTCGTGAGCAGCATCACAGTATGTTACAACTCAAGACAATAAAGAGTTCCTCTTTCTAAAGGTTTATTAGTATATTATATCGGTTGAATCCTTTATAAACCATTATTAAGAACAACGTTTTGGTTGTTTAATTGATCCATAAGGGCACCTTTTTAAAAAGTGGAACCAATAAATATCCTTAAGGACGTTTACTGCAGAGAGCAAGCAGTGAATGTACCTCAAGTATTTGGAAGTATTTACACATTTTCTTACTCTCCAGCAGCTTTGAATGTGCATCATGCCTCCTACTCATTATATTAATAATTTCTGTCATATTCATTGAATGTGCTGTTACTCCGTTACATTATTCATTCTGGCCATATGACATCTATTGCTTCTGTCCATCTGGGGAGAGGGATCCTCCTCTGTTGCTCTCCCTCAGGTTTCTTCCCTTTTTTCCCTGTGAAAGGGTTTTTACTATCTTTATTTGGGGGAGTTTTTCCTGATCCGATGTGAGGTCCCGGGACAGGGATGTTATGTGTACAGATTGTAAAGCCTTCTGAGGCAAATCTGTATTTGTGATTTTGAGCTATACAAAATAAACTGAATTGAATTGAATCAAGGTGGGAAATTACATATATTTGTTGTACTTCATAGCAAGAATATTTGCTGTTGAGTACACATATCACTGAATATGAATTGCTGCATGCTTCTAGTGTGTATAGCCAACATGTTTCAACAAAGACAGAAAGGAGGGACACCTAAAAACCAAACTTCAAATTCATAAAGTGAATGCAGAAGAAAAAATAATCACTTAGAATCTCAGCACCACTTCACGAAATTGTTAAGTCATGTAACTTTTAGCCCCAACAATAATATGTTTTTGACTTCCCCTATACATACATGTGTTTATAATATCCTCTCCTCTCCTCTCCCGTCGTCGTCGTCCTCCTCTCAGGCGTGTGAAAGGAAGATACTAGGGTAGCAACAGAGGAAACATAGCAACCACATAATTGGTGGCCAGGATCAAACTTCAATCATGTCGTCCTATCGGCGAGGCTCGGTACCCTGTTCTTTTCCCATATATCTTGTACCATAATGACCGTGACACAGTTGTGCTACTACAGGGTTTGGTCGAGTCGGAATGTATGTAATTGGTTTACAGAAGTTGCATTTGAGGGGAAAACAAATCTGCAAGTTGCAAGTCACTGACATGGACTCACTGTTGTGGTGGAAACTAAACCCACCAAAAACCCGTCTAGCCGACTTTAACATCATTTTTGTAACATAAATCGTCAGGATGCATAATAGTGTATATTAAGTTTAAAGTTACATAGAATAGATCGTTTACTTGTGGTCATATAATGGCCTTTTTTTGTGCACATCTCTGCATTTACAGAGTTGCTTTATTAACTCAAGGTTTACTGATTGTGAAGGGAAATATATTGTATTCTTTAAACATAAATAAAATAGACCTGTGTATTATTTTATTGCATGTCAAATAGCAGTATAGATCTGCTGCTTTTCTCCGTTTTATTGATTCAAATTGGAAGCAGCTAACCAGTGAGCTCTTAATGTTTATTTTGAATGTAAGTGATTTACAACTATAGCTGCAGCACTTACACAAAAACAGTTACAAATATATTTCTAAATCTGTTCGCAGGAAAGGGAGGTCATGAATATTATACCTTGATATCCTCGGACTGTACAGCTCTAAAAATCCAAGGACGGGTTTGTTGATTTTAGAAGGTTGAGTCTCCTTCCTGTTATCAAAGACAGACATTGAGGTGGTGGACATTTATGTAAAGCTGAATATCGCGGCCCTGTTGCTGAGCCGAATTCTGATGCCGAAGACGAGGAAGAAAAAAAAAAATTTGATGTAAGCTTTAATGCAATGTCCCAATTTTCAAAACATGTTCCCTTTCTCTGCAGTTCTGACCTACTATTGGTAACTACAGTATTTGAGAAACGCTACCTACATTTCTTCAATGGCCGTTGAGCTGTTTCCATGGTGATGGTAGTCTCAAGTTTAGCATCTAAAGTTTAGCCCTGAAGTGGGAGGGCGCCCAACTTTTGTGGCTCATGGTGATTCTTATTCTTTTTGTTTCTCGCACTAGACTCATGTCTCTTTTGCATTTTATTTCAAAGACAAAACAAGAATGATATCAATGTATGATAATGAAAATACATGAACATCTGTAAGACAAAGAGAGAAAATGTTTTAAAAAAAGCAGACTGATCATCTCAATCAGTCTCCAAACTCCACCAGGAAACAATATGTTTCATCTGAGGTATTTTAAAATGGCTCAAAGGAACACCTTCCCTGAAAAATTATTAATTTTACTTTCCCACAAACTAAAACTTGTGCAGAAATGTTTTTCTCTGGGGAGATTACTGCCCACCGCTCTGTGTGTGTACATATAATCAGCCTGCACCGACAGCTAGCTTGCTGTGTTCTATTTGGTCATCCCACCAGACACAGGAAGTCACAGTGTTCCGGGCGTCATTGTACTGTGGGACAGAGGTGTCTTTGTCTGGGCCCCGAGGGCGCTGAGCAGGTGCTCTGTCTCTGTTCCCTCAGTGTTTCTCAGTCACTCTCTCTTTCTCTGTGTGTCTCTCGCCCACTCACTCCCCGTCTAGTATTATGCATATTAAACATGTGAAATCGCAAACAATTAAATATGTCTATCTGATATGTAAGCCACACAAGTGGGAATGTCAGTGCTACAGAAAATGGAGCATCTATTGTGGTCTCAAGTTTGTTGACTTCCATCTCATTATTTGGCTTTTTAGTATACATATTAATAATGAAACTAACTATCTCAATCTGACTGGTTTCACCCAAATACACCTTTAGGTTCATGCTCTGAACACAATAAAACCTTGTGGCCTCAACGAAGACCTGATTTTTAAGAACTGACAACACTTGAAAGTTGCAGTACATGTATATTGTGTCTTGTATCAAAGATATGTATATGCTCTTATGTTTCTGATGACATTATGAGTTTATGGGGTGTGGCACTGATGGCAATGCCCACCCCTGAATCCGTTATCCAATTATTCAATATTCTATATTGGTAATCCATGTGTTTTCCCGATATCTTTGGCCATTTTGACTTTGATGAAGACTCAGTGGTGTTGAAAAGGTTGGTCTGTTTGCTCTATTAAAGACTTCAAACCAATCAGTGTGCTCCAGTCCCTCTTTTGGAAGTTAGCCAAACTCATTAAGAAAAGAATACAAAGGCAAACAGTTCATAATTATTCCCCAAATTGTCTGCTGTGAAAATCCATCACAGATTGCAGAAGGACTTCAAGGTTCAACTTTGATATAACATACTTACCATATATATATATATATTTTGTTTTTTACAAAATCTCCATAAAAATGCTTTAACAATCCTGAATTGAGACTATAGATTTCCGTAAAAGTAAAGAGATTTTTGGAGAAAGAGCATGTGTGCCAAAAAACAAAGTCGATATACTGGTGAATATTACACATACAAAGTTAATAAATACTCACTCTGGTATGACAGGATGCAGGATATTGCGCAAATAACATTTGTGAAGCTTGGAAGTAAGACCATGTGTGAGATGCCAATAGCGGTTACATGGCTGTCAGAGGAAACATTACAATAATACCATGTGCAATTTTTTAATTTTCTCGTCTTTGGATAAAAGTATTAATTCTAAGCAATGATAGCTCATTTATCACTTAAAAAATGCCTAATTTCTTTCTTATGGATGCTTCACTAAAAACCAGCTGTTGAGAATGTATTTTGCATTTTTCTTCTACTTTTTCATAGTTGGATGGCAGCAGCGTGGACACATCGATGTTTGGGTCTCCTTTTTTTACAGCATTGTAGGCCATCGGCAAAGAAAGTAAAGGATGAATCAGGTCTGTGAGGAGGTTTTGAAGAAGGCAAGTGTACACAAACACACACAAACACACGCACACACAACCAGGGAAGAGGAACGTGAGAAAAGAACGAGAGGGAGATTAACACACTAATCCAATATCCGATGCTCCTGGATGGAGGAGCGGCTGTTGAATGATTCTCTCTCTCTCTCTCTCTCTCTCTCTCTCTCTCTCTCTCTCTCTCTCTCTCTCACACACACACACACACACCTATACAAATATATGCAAGACACTATAGAGGGGGTCTGAAGGATCCATCTTGTAAGCATTTTAGTGAGACAAACCACATCCTTGGCTAACACACACAGATCCATAGGAATCATATTCTAAGGCCACAGGGCTTCACAGGCCAGACCAATTTCTCACACTACTGCCACACAATTTACAAGGTTTGCTGCTAATATTCATTCGGCTGCATTTGCACGTCTGTGTGATTATGTGGTTCGGCTAAACTAGTTCCTGTAGTTCCTAGATATTCCCTTTCTTGGAAACCGTTAACTAAATCACTTTTCACAATGGCTGACTGAAATAGAATTCAGAGGGTTTGTGATTCATTCCCACTCACGTGTTTTCAGAGGCTCTGTCCATTGAGGCCTATTGATTGACGGCTGGATAGAGCACTTTGTTGAGTAAGATTAAATGAGTAGTTTGTCAATTTAATATTGCACATGCCCAACAGGTTTTCGTCCATTTTGAGGACCCTGCTCCTCTCGTGTATCACTATGTGGCCCTGTTTGCTCACTCCAGATGACACCCATAAAAGATGACTTCATGCACCAAACATTTTCAAGACTTACAGGTATTACACCTTCATAGTCTACAAATTCATAATGCAAAGAGTAACTATTGTCTGTCTTATGGTCCTAGTTTGAACTGGATAGCCAACACGTTGGCGTAGATGTATATCTTTATGCAGTTTGCTACAGTTGATAAGGCAACTAATTCCTGTTTTTACTTTTGGTCAAGTATTTGCACTGTTTTATATACAACTTTTGTTTATTTTGAAAAGTTTGCACTATTTCTTTCAATATACGTTGTCTTTCTCAGTCTGTTTTCCTAATTTTCTACAATGCAGGAGCAAAATACACGATCCTTCAGTCAGAATCGTCACAATTAATACTTCAATTTCACTTTAGGGATTTCATTTCAAAATTCTCCATGACCATGGATTTTTTTGGCCTCATATTTCAGTAACACATTTGACTGCATGATGAAGAAATATCTTCTTTAAAAATAAATGTCTCAGTGTTTCTAACTAAACTCCAGCTTTACTCTCATGTAATCAAAAGTGTCACACCTTTTGTGCAAATATATTTGACTTCTATTTCTGGGTTAATACACCTCCTTCTAAACTATCATTCAGTACAACTGGCTTCGGCTGAGAGATCTATGACCTTCGAGAACAGAGAATGCATGACAGGAACTTCACAGGAAGAGAAAAGGTCAGCCAACAGGAACAAGAGAGGGCCAACAGAGCTAAAAGGAAACATTGAACCGTGGTGAGACATGCCAACATACCCCACCCCTCAAGTACTAAACATGCAAACACACATACACACAACTTTCACACATCTGAGAAAACATGACTTGACTTCTTTTCTCTTTGCCTATAGGTCAGCTAGTGTGAGAGTTGGTGAGTTGTTTCTGGTGGGTTGCTGTGGTGATTTTCCTTGTTGCTCATGATATTGACTAAACAGATGTATGTTAACAGGAAGGACAGAGGGCATTTCATGGTAGAGCTGCTAAAGATCGACTGAAGAAGATGTGACCATGTGAAATTTACAAGAGGAACGTTTCACAAAGGTCTCTCCTCTCCTCTCCTCTCCGGAGCCTGAGAGCGAATTGGCAGATTCAGTGAAGTAACAGATGTGTGTAACATCATTATTTCAGTCACTGGCACGACCACTGTTGGATTTTTATTACAAAGCTGCTGTAAGTTTATCAAAACATATTCAGCCTTCACAACTAAACTCTACAAGACCCCCAGGATGTGTGAGAGGGAGTCCATACTGGTGTTGTGCATGTGTGTATGCATTCATAGTTATTGTATAGCATGATGGAGCAGAGTCTATGCATACATACATATACCACTGGATGAAGTTCACATGCTGCGTGTGTCCACTGTGATGTCTGGATTTGTTTCTTCAGCGTCTTGTCTCAATGACAGATACAGTCATGGAGTCTCTGGACGTTGTCATGTCCGATAAAGTTGAGCGGACAGAGATTCTCGCTTATGTGGGCTGTTAATATGACTCGAGAATTCATGCACGGCAGCTATCTTTTGTTTGCTGTACTGAGGCTTTTCATTAAAATTGTGGGTTCAAATGCTGTCAGAAAAATGTCCCACCATTTTTCAGTCATCAATATTATACGTTGGTGCTTTGAATATAACTGCGTGATTGTAGCGGCTAACGCAGGGAACAGAGAAACAAACTGGACATCAATTCATTCCCCTGAGTCCAATATAAAGCCTCATTGTGGATCACAAAGCTGACAAACACACACAAACACACTCTGTCATACGTGAATGACTACACTCGCACTGCATACTAGAAACACATAGGCCAGGGAACAAACAAACAAACATACACACGCGCACACACACATACACAATGGCCCTGACTTCCTTTGAATTCACACCTGTTACATAACTCTCTCTCTCTATCTCTCTCTCTCTCTCATTGTTTCTCCCTCTTTCTTTCTGTGTGTGTTTTGCTCCTTTTGCGTTCGTCCTGACAGAATAGAAAGCTGGAGAAGTAGACATCTGAATTAAGCCGATTTAACTTTCAAGAACCTCAGTAGGCATTACAACATGAAGATGCATGAGTGACTTTGAAGCCAGATCTAAGACTGACAAGCAATTTGGAAACATCTTGTTGGGTTTTGGGAAATTAAAGAGGGCACCTTTCACTCTTTTCTGACATGAATAATTAGTAAGACTAACTATTAACACCAAATATAAAAGACCAGCTTACAAGGTCCCACAAATATGTTTCTCTTCTTCCCCAGACAAATGGATAATATATTTTTCTTTTTTTTTCACCACCGTAAGCTTTCACAATTACGTGTGTTTCTTGTATAGCATCCTAATTAACTGCCATCCCTGTGAAGCCACACATAAACCAACCTAAATCTTACTTTTCACTGTGAGAACATCTCTAAATACATCCTCTGAAAATCAAATGAGCCCAGCAGCGGGATGATCGATAATTTTTTCGTTTCTTTAATACGTGTTTTATTTTCTTTCTTTTCTTTTTGCATAATTACATAATTGAACTGACTTACCATAAAAGAGATGAACCTAGTATAAAAGTGACTGAAATCAATTTTTACTTAATTGAAAACTTAATAATTGGTGTACACTTTTTTCTTGGAAGCAGTGAATTTCTCAACCCTGAAAAACTGTTTTGAGAGCCGTGTGAAGAGACCCATGAGGTCGAGGAGGATAGGATATCAGCTGTATCCCGTCATAAGTGGAGGATGGAGGTGATGTCATTTGCTATCTAGTGGAATCATGAGAATTAAAAAGTCAGTGCAACAGCTTCACTTTAGGAAAGAGAAAACAAGATTAGATGAAGAGCATATATAAGTACACTTGGACCAATTAAAAACAGTGTTTTGCAATACTTTTCTACGTGTGCATGCATGCACACACAGTTTATTTCTAATGCATGCACATGTGTGTCTGTTCTCCATTTGTGTCAGTACGGAGTGTAAGAGACTTAAGCCAAGAGATAAATGTATGAGATGTTATTGTGGCGGGGCTGGCCCTGCTCCAGAGGAAGTGCTTGGCTTTGACAATGCTCTCACCAGGAATGCACTGCAGGCTGCCGCCAAGGGGGCGTGTCGCTGCTCCGGGGTCGGAAGCCAAGTTTGGTCGGTTCAGTTTTGGCCCCTCCGACGCCTCGGGGGACCGTTCTGCTCCGCTGTTGTTCAGAAAGAGAGAGAACGAGAGGGAAAGGAGAGAGAAAGAGGAGAGAGAAGGTTTAGGTTTGTGTGTTCTTGTGAGCTTATACTTTGTACAGATTTGAATGAGTGTGTTTGTGTGTGTGCTTTCTCTTTGAGGGGAGGATCTGAATGGAATGCAACTGTTCCTTTACACATGTCCACCCCCCCTCCCGCCACAGGGCCTGTTGAAAACAGACACGCATCCATGACACACACACACACACACACACACACACATACACACACACACACACACACACACACACACACACACACACACACACACACACACACACACACACAGGTTGTGGAATGGAAGGAAGTATCAAACTACACCGGCAGAATACTTATCAAGACTGAGGAGCAAAGCTGCCCATTAAGATTCCAGACATTCACTGCTTAACTTCTGCAATAAGAAAATAATAGGATCACAATAGAACAGAGTAGAGTTGAATATCACATTTTTAGGCCTCTAATGTTTAAAAAAGTTTTTTTAAACACCACTGCGGTCTTGAAGTCCACTGACATGAAGTGGAAATGCTGTTTGATGGGTTTGATTTCTTTTTCTTTTTATGTGCTGCCCCTTTTGTTGAAACTCCTGAAAGCTGAAATAAAACCCTCCCCCTGGGTACAGGGTCCGTATAATGGTGGTATAATGGGAGAAGGCTGTAACAGAAAGCAGTAAAGAGGCCGGTGTGGTGGAGGCCTCTGTATGCTGCAGACTGGCAGTGCCTGGTGATAAGAGGCTGCGGCCTGGATGGCCTCTCTGAGGGGAAGTGATGCAAGACAGTAGCTCTTTGTTTAGTGGCATTACTTGGTCCCATGCCAGTGGCCCCACTGAATGAAATGGACCGGTTGGCTTGTTTGCTGGCTGGGTGACTGGCTTCATGGTGGACAGGCTGACTGCCTGGCTGACTTGCTGGTAGGCAGGCAACTGCGGCACTAAAAATCGTGGCTAATCTCTCTTTTCTCTTCTTCTTTCTGTCTCTCTTCCTCTTTCGCCTCCTTCAGCTTAAAAGAACACTCAAGCCGTGAACTGGGAAATATTTTTGTTCGATAAAAAATGCTGCAGCACCACCGCTTTGGTTTTTGATATACTGGAAGGGAAAACTATTTGGATGTTTGACAATAGCTGTCAAGGCTGACATTTTTTTCATGAAAAACTAAGATGTTTTTAATTTAATATCTACGGTTGTAGCTCAAGCACACTCTCATTGACCATTTTAGAACGGATGCACATTCAATCGGACGAGCTTCTCAGAATCCCAAACAACCGCTCCTCCTTTGCTCCTTGTACTCCTCCGGCTGTCCCAGCAGCTCTTGCTCCTCTCTGCTTTCCCCGCCACTTCCCAAGTGTTGAAAAGTGTGTTTTTCCTGCAGCTCAAGCCATCCTGTCACACTTAAGTTCATTTTACTTTTGAATTCCACAGAGGAAAGAGAGGAGGGGAAACGAGGGGGGAGGCAGAGGAGGAGATACTGTGTGTGCTTGGACATCTGTGCAAGTGTGTGTGTGTGTGTGTGTGTGTGTGTGTGTGTGTGTGTGTGTGTGTGTGTGTGTGTGTGTGTGTGTGTGTGTGTGTGTGTGTGTGTGCGTGTGTGTGTGGTGGGAGACGACATGATTTTGCAATCTGCAGGTCTAAATGTCAGGGGTTTCATTTCCAAACAGCGTGCACTTGCCATGTCTGCCCCATATAAGAGCGTGCATTCCTGCCGACCTGCACTGGATCTCATGTGGAGCATTACGAATCCCTCCAACAGTCACCGATATGCACACACACATATATACACTCCTTCTCACTCGCCATCATCATTCTCCTCCTACATCGGGGTAACCTCTTTTATGCCCTTTCAATTTGCACATAAAAAAATCAATGGGGCAATGCCACATGACCGCTTTGTCCCGGGTTCGGGTTGTGGTTGTCATAACCCTTTCTCTAAATTTTTCATGTTGATTTTTTTGGAGCCAGAAGTGACAAGAGGGTGGATCTGGGGAAGAGCGAGGGCCTGTGATGCCGGGTACTGTGAGCATAGAAAGTATTAAGTTACCGTTGAATGCTAATGATAGCTATCAGGCGTGAAATGAGAAATTAACTGTAGAGACCAAAAACGCGTTTGTACCGGGCATCAAAACATGTTTCTTTAGGCTGTAAAGTTGGGCAAGTTGTCATTGGGCCTATGAGGATGCAGCCAGCCTCAAGTGGCCGTTCAAGGAACTGCAGTGTCTGGCACTTTTTGATTAATTATGGCTTGAAGTCTTGCACAACCTGCAACCTTTTAAAATTACAAATAATTGTATCTGTTGCAATTAAAAGTTCCCAATGCTAATCCTGATTTTAGCAACAACTTTGACAATCACAGACATCATCTCACATGAGATGTCGCCGCCCCAATGCCAAAGATCGCCAGATTGTCGCACTTTTTTTACATAGAAAAACTGTATCTGCATTTATAGATTGTGTTCTGTAAACAGATAAATAGAGAGAGGGGGTGAATGGGGGTGAAAGGAAAAGGGAAAGAGAGGAAAGTGTGTATCTGTGTATCTCGGGGTTGTCGGTCCGAAGGGGTTAGGTTGAGCGCTACACCAGATGTGAAAATTGCTTTTGCAATATGTCATCTAAACAGCAAACTGCAGGGGATTTACTTGAGCTAACTTGAAGCACATAAGTGGTGGAAAGTCAAAATTACTGTTAGCTTCTTGAAAATCTCAAACGGATTCAGAGACCAGCTGAGGGAAAACATCATTCATAGCAGGAAACTGGCAAGTGGTTTTCCCCACGGCCTCAGAGCATTGGTCCAACACATGTTACCCAAATGCAGATTCTCGCTAGAAAGTGGAGGTTTGCCCCTTTAAGTTGTATCTCGGATCACATCTATGTATGG